>BBSZ01013332.1:16412-76815 GCA_000981365.1 Subanguina moxae
GGGGGGTAAGCAACCAAACATTTTGAGGGAAATCAAACAAGAACGATTAAGACGAAAGGAAAAAAGTGTGGCAAAAATGTAATCTGATAGACATGCAAAAATATATCTACTAAAATAACAACAGCTAGACAAAGAACAGGAAAAGTTGCAGTTTTCAGAAAGGACAAAAATTTTATAAAAAAGCAATTTTGACTCTATTGGATTATACCCCCATCTCCCTCAATTCCAATTCCTGAAAAAGCTGAAAATGTATTTGAGCTGAAAATTTAATTACCCAAGTATTGATTGCTTGCTAACAAACTGCAAAAGTTAATAAGGAATACATAAATATTCCTTCCTTGTTGCCCTGCTTTCCCTTCCATGAGAAGTTTTATCACTCAGCCATCGGCCGAATTTATTCATTTTTATTTCTCCTTTTTTTTTCTCGGACGGTTGAAAATAAGAAATAGCAAAGTGGAAAAATTTTCGCTTTTTTCCAACTGATCTTGCGATAAGGTATTTATCATGTATGCAGACAAATGAAAACGCAATGAAAAATTATCATTAAAAGTCTTGAGACATGCAAATACTTTCAAATTGGTGTAATCTTTTTAAGGATATTGGTTATTTGTCCAGGTTTCCTCAAAAATTTTTTTATATTTTTGGATAAAAAGAATTAAAAATTAAATCAAGGCCTAAAAATACCAAGAGCCAGACAAAAAAGAGCCAGAGCTAGAAGACGACAGCAAATACAAAAAAGATAGCCTGATTTTTTTAACTTCACATCCTCTCTAAGTTTCCTTAATTTTTTAAATTCTAAGTTTTCGAACATGTAAGCCCCAAAAATAAATAACAATAAATAAATAAAAACATGAATAAATTCCCAAAAAGCAACTTCGCAACCCCAAAAGAATGTTTGAATATCGGAAAAATGGATTAACTCGTAAAAAAGAGAGTAGCAAAGCAGTAATCCTCTTCTAATTTCTTTTGTGTGTTACCTTGCCTAAGTCACACTTCACAAACATTCATTCAATCAACAATTGTGCTCGCAAACCGCCAGCTTATAACCACCCAGCGGTCTTTTCTTAACCACCGCCGACTGGCCGAAAAAGTGGACTTGAGTTAGTTCTCTTAATTTCCCCAATTTACCCAGAGCTTAAGAGAATGGCTGGTTAAGAGTTCCTTGCACTACCATTTCTCACAACAGAGAACACACCTTCAAAATTGGTACAAGAGGGGAAAGGAAGCTGGTGTGAGCCATATTTTCTTTTATTATCCTCCCCATTGTTGCAGAGAGCAGGCGGTCAAATTATATTCTTTTCATGGGTAAAAAAGAGAAAGTGAGTCAATTATACAGCTATGAACCCATGACCTATGAACGGGATGAGATAAAATTTTTATTTGTTTTTTCAAAAAAAAAAAAGTTTTGAAGGAGAGCACAAAATAAAAGATAGACATTTACTGTATTTTCGAAATATTTATGCTTAGCGATTCCGTTTAGACTCAATTTAAAGACACTAAAAATCTATTTTGGTTTATTATAGGGTGCTTACAATGGAGGTGCGAAGTAGAAGTGGGAAATAAAGAAGTCGGAATTTCGAAATTTTCCCTCGGTCCCTCAAGGTACTTCCTTGCAAAAATTGCACTTAGGCACACAATTTAGACTTATGGAAGGTCAGCATTTGAAAAAATACGGCAAAGTGTAAAAAAGTAACCATTTACTGTCTTTAGCATATGAGAAATGCTTACAGGTAGTTAAAACGACATGGGAGACCAAGGTAAAATAAAACACATTCTTAAAAAAAGCCAATACGGGCGTTCGGCACAAAACAAAACTATGTTATTATTCAAATTCTTAAACTCCTCAACAACCTTTGCAAACAAAAAAAAAGTTAGTGTGAAACTAATGCGAGGAAAGTGCCCATCACCAAATTACATCCTTGTATTCCCATTGCAGCACACATTCCACTAATTGACTAAAATTGGGAAGAGCAAATTGGTGATGGAAATTTTCTTCACCACCAAATTGCAAAACAATTGTTTGAACAACTCTGGCAATTTTTTTGCAAGCGGAATTTTCGACGCTACTCGGTTATACCGGGGGGTATAAACGATTGGAAGAGTAGTGAGGTTTTAACACAGTAGTAAATACCCTTCAATTTCTTTTAGCTAAACACTGCCTATATGCCATGGCTAAACACGAATACTGTCCGGGAAATTTAGAACGGCACGATCAATTGAGGTGTAGGCAATAATACAATATATTCATCCTAGAAGTTTATATAAACTGATAGCTATGAGTAGCAACTTGATTGGTTTGAGAATTGATGCTCTTGTTCTCCAACTCTAACAATATTTTATCTTAAATATTTAAATAAAAAAGCTTACACGGAAATTATAATAAACAGGTTCAACACTGTGCAGTAGAGCTAGGATAAAAAGAGATATTTTGCCTTTTTGCGGCTCAGCAAATTTCGATTATGTACTCAAAGTGAGTAATAAAAAGCTAATAAGTAGAGAAGACACACACACACACATATATGACTGCTTTTCAGCGGACACTGAGTCACTGGGTGAGTCTCCAATGGACCAAATGAAGATAGAAAAGGCATTGGGAAATTGGACATTCAAAGTTTTTCTGCAATCGTAACGTTTTGTTGTTGTTGTTGTATACCAAAGGCAAATCAAGAAAAAAGTCCAGAACTACAAATACAATACCCCGAAGCAACAATTTTGCAACAATAAATGGGAGGAGGGAAAAGATTGAGACTGCAACATCCATGACGGCAAATGGATGGATCAAGGCTATCCATGTTTTATGACCCCAAATTTGGAGGGATGTTTATGCGATTTATTTTTACTGTTTGAGGAGACTGCAAACTGTATCTCCTTCTTCTCTTTTTCCTCAATAAACAAACCAGAGAAAAGGAATAAAAATGTGAATATTGGGAGATTTGAGAGGGATTGATACTCTTTTTTTATAATTCTTTTTTCTTATTAATTTGGGTAATGGGTAAAAAGGGGGAGAATGGGGAGAATACATTTCAAAAGTGTCTTCTAACCCCTTCTAAGAAATTCTTGTACGCTAGAAGAGATAAAAACATTTACTCGCTCTTTCATGCCAAAACATGGGTTTTTTGAGGATTTGTTAAATTTTTTTCCTTGGTCCCCCAAGGTAAACACTATGTATACCGTACTCCTGCACCTTACTTTGTAATAAAGCACTATCTTGGGCATTTTTGTATTGTTCTTGTCTTTAGAAAAAAACATTGATAAGCTTGTTCTGATACAGTCCACTATTGATATAGTGGGACGCATGGAAACCGTCTTTAAGTCCCACTATGACAAGAGTATACTTTATACCACGTTATATCTCTGCTGGCCAACCAAGGCTCAGTGTCGCACTGTATTAAGAGTTACTTTTTGTAGAAAGACCAAAGTTATTTAAACTGAAAAGAAAGGGAAGTCTTTGATTACGTCGAGAGGTAAAAATCTAAGAAAATGGATCTGAATAACTTCATCAATTCTGTAAATGAGAGCGACGTCGTTGAGATTGAATGTTATAAGGAGATCAGTCCGCTGCCAGATGCTCGAACACGCAGGAAACACGGACGGCTCTGTAATGGTCTGGGGTAAAATATTCGCTTTAGAGGGAAGTAGGGTGCTATGAATTCATGAAATTTAAAAAAGGTTTTTCTCAGTATAGTGTCTATACAATTGTTCTAATTAGCGTTCTACTGTCCTACTCTAAACCCAAGCTTTAATTGCTTGCAATATTAATTGCTTGCGATAGTGCTTAAGGTCTGACTGTAGGAGCATATCGCAATGTGTATATAACATTAAAGAAGGGTACCTAACTCCAAATTTTCAAATAAAGCACATTTTCAAAAAATAACAATCCTTTTGACCTTAAAATAAGATACATTTTTCAAAATATACTAAAATTTGTTCAAACTTCAAAGTTCAGAGAGGCAGAAAACTGTAGATTAATCACCTAAAAGGCTTGAGTGATGGAATTTTGTCTTATTCCCAGGCAATAAAATAATGAAACAGTGCGTTCGACTCTGTCTTGTCCTCGGCTGCATTTTCTCCCGGCTGGATTTTTTTCAATCACCGCAAAACCCTCGTAACTAAATAAACAACCCAAAAATAGAGAGCTAAAATGATTTGGTTCATAATCAATAGTAACTACAAAAAAGAGAAAGGGTACGGATCAGGGAACTAGGCACTGTTGTTCGCGACGCACTTCTTTTGTTCAACACACCAAAGAAAAACTTTTAAGGCAACACTGATCAATCAGAAACGGCTGTAAAAGAGTGCAAAACATAGACATAACATGCTGGCTTGGCAAACCCTCTGCAATCAGACTAAAGAACATACCGAAATACACATAGTTTTTTATTTCCTCGACCGTCTGCACAATTTGCTTCATTGAAATCGAGCAGCCGAAAGTTTTTGATGGTACTAATGGCAACAGTTATTTTAGAATTAAAGTCTTAAAATAAAAATTTAGTGCTTTTTCGGTCAAATTCCGTGGGGAAAACCACATTCGGTATATCTCTACTAGTAGACCGGGAGTTTCTATCTTCAAGCGCCCAAAAGTTTGAAAATCACAAAGAATAAAAATTTTGGCCTGCTAAAGAAGCGAGTGCATTTTTTGCCTTGGTCAAGCCCTATTGTTTTAGACCCTTCTAAGCATTTCTAGTACGCTAAAAAGGATTAGAAATTATTTTTCACACTATCTTGTCATAGAAAGTCGGTTTTTGGCAAGTCAAAAATTTCCACAGTTTGCCTTGGGAAACCAAATTTTGGCTTTACTGAATTATTGCCCCCCAGCGCAAAAAATATATACCCTAAGTATACTCTGGCCCAATAATAAAATTGCTTTACATTTTGGCTCATAAATCTGAAAAGATAAAAAAAATCTAAAAAATGAGCCTTAACTATGCTAAAACACTTGCAACAGCAAGAAACTTTGCTAGCTCTTGATCTACAGCGACGTCAATCATTGTTTATTCCTTCCAAAACAATGAGACTTGTTGAGCATGAGTTGCAATTAAGTAAACAACAGATTTATTGGATTAGAAGTAGCTAGAGAGTACCAACAAGACTGGTTAATTGGAACAAAACTTTAGTCAAAAACAACTAAATACTACTGCAGTTTAGCCTCTTCAAATCAATCTTATTAAAAAAGTTGTTCTTACCCCTCTTAATTAATTCTTACACACTGAAAAGATGTATTTTACACCGCAACTTAGGTTTTTAAATGATTGAACATTCCGATCTTTTGTGTTGTTGCTCCAAGGTTAAAACCTTATATAATTTATCTTCAACCTAATATGCAGTTGATACTCCCAATAACGTAACTCCAAGGGAAGCAGCTGAAGAGTTATGTTAATATGGGTTTTACGTTAATAGGAGCTTACCTTATTGGGAGTTTTGACTGTATATTCCAAGTTGTATGCATAAAGGTAGCACTGGGGGAACATAGGACAGTTGGCCACGTTTTTTTCAAAATTTTTGATATTTTTGGACAAAAGTACCTAGTTTCGAAAAAAAATCTTTTCATTTTAATGCCAACCGGTAGCCAAAATATCTGTCCACATGACCACAAATTAGTATCTAATTGACTACTGAAAAGTTGTGAATGGTGCAGCTTTTAAAAATCTCTCCCGGTTTCAGTTGTGTGCTGGGAAAGGCTGGTTGATTAGGTGAGTCAGGAAAATGTTGTGTCTCCAGGCAAAATGCTGTTCTATAACCATCTTTTACACCCCCTTTCAATGTGTTTTTGCCCTGCAAGAAGTTGCCAGAATATAGCTGAAGGCCAGGTTGTTGGGTGTAGACAAGCATCCTGATGCTGGACAAGTCTCCCACAACACTGGCAGCCAGATGGCAGACTCCTGAACAGCAGCTGAGAGATGGGGCGGTGCTGGTGTTGAGGATGTAGTTGTGGTCGTAGCCCTTGGCTAATTGCAATTGCTCATTATTTTCCGCATTTATTCGAGCTCCAATGGCGGTCGAGCAAGTAAAATCAAAGGGAGTTCCAAACACACTGGCTGGTTCTCCTGAAAATATTAGCTTATATAATCCCCATTTAAAGATCAACCTGTCGGAATTTGGACGTGACTAGACGGGAGATAAGTGTCAGCATAAATTTTCAAGCAGTGTTTGAGCACATCAGTGCCACTTTCTATTCCATTTAAGTTAAAAAAGGCGTGGTTGGTCAGATTCAGCACAGTGGTTTGGTCTGTTGTTGCCTCATAATCCACAGCCAGCGCACAACCAGCACCCTCCTCTTCCAAAGTATAGGTCACTTTCACCTTTAAATTACCTGGAAAGCCTTCCTCCATGTGGGGAGACAGGTAAATCAGCACAAGAGTCCCTTCATTAGGCTGTTGTGCATGCCAAACCACGTTGTGGAAACCTTTCACACCTCCATGCAAGCAATTAGGACCGTTGTTCTGAGTCAAGGAATATTGTTGACCGT
The DNA here is from genome assembly GCA_000981365.1 of Subanguina moxae. Classification (NCBI taxonomy): domain Eukaryota; kingdom Metazoa; phylum Nematoda; class Chromadorea; order Rhabditida; family Anguinidae; genus Subanguina; species Subanguina moxae. The sequence continues at coordinate 22,879 of BBSZ01013332.1, forward strand.
CCAAACGGAATTTTCCATGTGCAATTCTGTTGGCAAACCTGCCAATAGTGGCTCCAAAATATTTCTCGGAGGAGTTCAAATAACCTTCTAGAGAGTCAAATCCCAAAACGACATCCACCAACTGGCCAGCTTTATTGGGCACATGCAGACTGACTAATCTAGCCCCAAAGTTGGTAATAGTGGCAAAGGCTGTATTAGTTTTGGCTTTTAAAGTGAACAGCTGGACTGGTTTCCCATCTATTAATTTCACGGCGAATTCAGTCATGTTTTTGGACGGCACCTAAATTATCATTGGCTTGTTTCAGAATTTCATGCAGACTTGAAATTGTTCACAAATCAACTTGGGTCATATAATTTTTCTTTTATATACAAAAGACCAAGATATTTTTTTTAAGCTTGAGCCAGGGAATATTTATGAGCCGATGAGTTCGAAAATGAATCACGAAGCTGCTCCCATACTCAAGTTTTTTATCTCGTGGGAGTATACTCCACCGAGACAAAAATAACAAATGTCCTAATCATAAAAGCCTTCATTACCAAAGTGTTTGCCAGATTTTGCTAATCATTTTGAGTAGAAGATGTGTGAAAATCACAAAATAAAATTTTTTTTTGAATTTTTTGAGATTTGTCTCATGTTTTTTGTCTCGTAGAAAAATGTGAGCAGCCATACAATTTTGTAAACTTAATGGGTAGAAAAAACAATTGCATTTATTAGATAACATACCACTAATCACTGATTTGCTATTTTGTGTGAGTTGGAAAACTTATCTGAAAAAAAAATAGACCAAAAGAGCGAAAAGCCAGGTAGAATGCCAAATTACTTTTTCTAACTTTAATTATAACTTTTGCACTGTTTTTTAATAAGATTTTTTTTTTCGGAAGTCATAGAAGAGGATGTTTTGAAAAATGCGCTAATATAACCCATAAAAACATTATGTACACATTGGTATCTTTGCTAAAAGTATAAAATTTATTGAAAAATTTTTTATAACCCTTTTTAGCCAGATAAAAAGCATTCTTGACAGTGCAAGTCGAATCTTATTCAATGTGCAAAAAATTTACAGATGGATCATGTGTTGCCCACAAACATATGACTGAACAAGATAATTCAAAGTAATAGCCAATGGAATCAAATTTCGTCTTTGATCTTCCTTCAAGTGTTCAAAAAAAAAAAGTCTTGCGAACCACTTTTCTAATGCACAAAGTGTCGGCGTGAAGAAAAAAGAGGAGAAGAAAAGGAGAAACCTTTTTGCTTTTCCTTAAAATTCAGCTCAAAGTCAATAAAGCAGCCAAGGGATAAGCTGTAGTAGTAAACTTATCAAACTGCCACAACTCTCAAGTTGCAATAGATTACTGGAAAAAGTCTAAATTTGAACAAACTTGTTGGTGTTCGCCAGTTCTTCAGTGTCCAATTACCTACCTCTGTGCTCTAAAAAAGATTAAATTTTAAGACAATTTCTTCCGGATCTTTTTAAGTAGATATTTTATTTGATGGAGCTGTCCTCGTTATGTTTATTAGGTATTTATGAGTAATTTTTGGCAAAGTTCTTCTAGTATCATTTCTAGGCCCACGGATATTAGTGATGTGCATTTGCGTTCGGGCGGAATTTCGGGACGGGTTTTTTAGCCAAAAAAAATTCGGGATCGGGATTTTGGCAAAAAAAAATTCGGGATGCCGTTGGGATTCCGAACAAATTTTCGGGATTTTTTTTCAGATGGAAGTTTTGGCTCTATATATAGACAATCGAAGAACAAATCCACTTTTTTAACACAAGTTATTTCAATCACAACAACAATTGCAGTAATTTTAATAGATCGACGGAAGTGCCTTGTTTAGAAAGATTAGCATCTCGGCGTTTTCAGGAAGTAGGCTTGTTCTTCTGTAATCATATACGTCGCCGGCAACAAAAAAGATTTGTTCGCTTGGCTGGCTGGTGGCAGGGGCAGAGAGAAAAAGATGTGTAAGCTTGGCCAACATACGATAGATTGTCTGGTGCACCTAAATAGAGCCTGATATTCGGCTTGATGGTACACGGAAATAGTCCACAATAGCAAGCAGGACATCATAACATCATCGACAGAAGAGGACGCTTCATTCACGTGCACTTGCAACTCCGTATCGGAGTAGTCAAAAGGCGGGATGTCACATCCTTTTAAGCCTCTCGGTCCGTCAATCGTAACAGTAGCTTGAAGGTGTCTCCCTCCACAATAAGAAATTTTAGCTTATTCTTTGAGCTACTATTTGGTTGCCAGAGAGTCTTCTAAAAAAATTTAACCATAAAAAGAATGCCATGAACACAATTTTAAATCAAATTGGGTGGGGTCTTATTAATGAAAATATGGTAATCGGACTGATTTTTAGGTCGTTTTTGATATATTTTTTGAAATTTTAGGTGATTTATGCCTTTTTCTGGCTTCGGATATACCAAGCGGTGTTAAAAATTCCCTCCGCATCGAATGGCAGCAAAAACGCATCTACACTTTTTTTTTTGATTCAGCGAATGATATGATGCAGCGAAAATTTTCCACAAATATATCGGAAGCGTTTTGACTTTCCCAGCAACATCATCTGTTTTTGCTGCTTTATCCCCTTAGATGTTTCCCATGGCTGATTTGCATAAAGAACTAACACCTCTTCTAGTCTTTTTTTAGGTTGTTGTCTGTGTTTTTTGAAGAATTCAGCGAAAAAGATATAAACAAAAATAGCAAAGCATTCTTTTTTTGAGAACTTTGTATGGCCTTTGATACAGTTCATTCTTGCTGATCCGGAACCAAGCCTGATTACACAGGGAAATTTAGTTTTAAAAGCTTTTGCTGCCTCCGACCCTAGGAGGTCAAAATATTGAGGGTCGACTGCAGTCAAAATAATTAAAAAAATAAAAATTACTACAATACACCGGCATTCCGTTCTATTTTTCAATGGAGAGCTACATGCATTGAGAAGTTATAAGCGCTAGACAGTTTGTCTTTTTAGGGAGTTTTTGGAGAAATTTGGCTTGGCCAGTCGTTTGCGCCCCTTCTTTTAAATATTTTACCCTTGATCGGCAACTTTAAATAGCCGGTCCGTCAATTTACCGTGGTCCTCTCTGATGGTTCTTTTTTTCTAACCTTTTGCTTGGTTCCCATGCTGTTATGGCTGGGCGATCATGGTGATTGGGATAGTCAACATAATCACTGCGACCAGCAAAGAGGCATAAAGTAGCACTCACAATTTAAGACTAGCTCTTTCCCTGATCCATATCCAAGTCTCGGATTTGGCCACGCCTTTTCTGCAAACAAAACATTAACAAAATCGGTTATTTTTTTTTGAAACCTAATCAACCGCTCATACCACATTGGTTCAGCCCATTTTCACACATAAATTATTTGTAGCCACTACTGATCATCCACCTGTCAGCTAGTTGTTCTACCACTGGTGATGGCAATGATGAGGCCTTCTTCTTGTGTAACACCTCTTCAATGAAATGCCTATTTTATATACCATTTTTGGCGATTTGAAAGTTTTGAATGCGCTTTTATTTATTTTTTCTTTGAATTTCTTGTCATATGTTTTTTAAAAATTGGAAAATTTACTTTTCTTTGTCTAGCTATTTTAATCTGCTATTGATCAGTGATATTTTAAAAATCAGCTTGTCAGCTGTGCAATTTGCTGAAACAACTAAAACATGAGCTAGCTCCTTTTTAGGGCCCTTTTTTTTTATCAAAATGTATATAAGAAATTTGGTGAATCTAACAAGCATACAAAAAACCATCCGCTCTCAAATTGTAACTGCCACAAAATACGTGTGCCATCCGCCCCTGACCTATTTTAGTGCCCTTAAACAGAAAATTGAGTCGTTTTGGGCCAGTGCTTTGCGGTTAAGGTAGTTTTTTCTGCAACCCATTTGTGCAATTTTTTGCTCTTTTACCGTGTTTTTCTCACTGGACTATGCCAAAAAAGGCCCAAAATGCATTTATATCTACAGAATCTTGCTCGGATTCATCTCACAGGTAAACCTGTGCACGCATCTCGAACTCTCAAGCTTAAGCCGAAAAAAGAAAAGAACAATTAAAAATTGAATCCCGTTCACAACAAAAACTTCATATTTGGCACAGTCATCAAGTAAAATTGGCTAATCGTTTCTATCCCATTTTTTTCTATTTTTAAAGCATTTTGAAAAAAGCTTTTTTGCTTTTTAGAGTAGAAAAAGACCTCAAAATAAGTAATGCTCCTTAAATCTTTTAAAGATAAGTTCACTTAAAATTCTATCTTTGTTAACAACATAAAAGAGAAACCAGTTCATTGGTAACTCTTGAGCTACTATTTCCTCAAGCCAAATTAATGCATTTGACTATCCAAAAAGTGAGTATACAAAGGTGAGGCGACCCATTTATTGGCCAACAAGGACCCTTTTTATAAACTTTTCAATTTGTATGATTTTTTCTTTGCTCATTTGAGCATAGTTTTTAAGTAAGAGATGAAAAAAAGGAAGAAAACAAACTTTTTTGTTGTTGTTGTCCATATTGCTGCAACTCAAATAAGGAAGAAAAGAGTGGAATAATTGTGTACAACCCCACTGCTGCAATTTGGGCAGAGAGGGGTGAACAATTTTCAAAGAAAACTCCAAGATTGAGCAACTCGACAACAGGTTTTTTTGCACGAGAACAAGAACACAAAATTAAATTCAACTTCCACTAAAAAATTTTGTAAAGAACATGGTATTTAGTTTAATCTTGTTTTTTTTTATAATTTCTTCCTTTTTACTTGGAAATTTATTTTTCATAAAACCTTTTTTTGAAATATCTATGGCTGTATATGCGTTCTGTCCATTGCAAAAAAAAAACTGCCTCAAGCTGGTTTGTTAAACCTTAAATTTATCCATTTATGGAATCTGAGTGCCAGGTATATTTGGCGACCTCAAGCTTCTTAAGACTTCTTTTAGGTGGCTTGGAAGTTGAGAGATGTACGCAAAGACTTGCCTGCGAGATCAATATTTTAAAGGTCACTGCAAAAAAACGACTAGCTCGAGATTCTTTCAACCCTTCTTGAGTATTTTCGGTAGGAAAAATTGTCCGAAGTTTTGTAACACTCAGGAGTTTACTTTATCGGGCGTTGTTTTGGCCATTCTGTGGCCAAAGACATTATGTCAAAGACATCATAAGACAACTTCTTGCGTGTATTAGTGATATCAAAGCATTTACACTATTCTATCCAATACAAGCCCCTGCGTGCCTAAAAGCAAAACGACATATTTTTTGATCTTGAGACTAATTTTTATACCTTTATTTCATATAAAATTTATGTTAAACACGAATACGAAAAAAAACCCTTGTTAATAGCACAAAAAATTCAAAAAATGACTTTTTCTGAAAAAATCTCAAGCTCAAAAGTTTTTAGAGCTGCCGGAAGTAGGCTTGGGTGATGGGGCCTAAATGAGATTCGCTATCGGGATTCTGAAAATTTTCAGAATCTCGCTAGAGCTATTCAATCAATCACTTTTAATCGTAAAATAACCGATTTCAGTACAATTAGACAACAAGGGAACAGTCAATAAGCACCATAAATGAGGGAATTCGGTAGGCCACGGTGGCGAAGGGTTTTTTAAAGGCATCCTCTTTATTGTTCTTAGAGTTGATTAGGAGAGTGTGCAGTTTTCAACCGTCTCCTCAGTCCTTTCACACTGAGGAGACGAAGGCTTATAAGTATAGCAAACCAACAAAAAGCAACAATGATTGATGGGTTGCACAGCTAAGTAAAATGTTGGACAAATGCACAATCTACCTAAAATAGGCTGACCAACATCTCGTAATTTTATTGGGTACTACTGTATTATTAAACTTTCCAGTTCCCATGCAGTTTATGTATGATGTACCAATACCACAATCATGACTGTGCTGGATTATGAATACACTATCATGCTATTTTCATGCATCCAAAGCTATTTCTCGAGTCATTTATGTCTCATGTGAAGTGCGGTGCATAATTATACGATCACCCCTAATTTCGCGTATTTGAAGACGTTTTGAAAGAACTGAAAATCCATCATTGCCATGTAAAAAAGCATAGCAGAAAACGCTGTTTCCAGCCCAAAATTCAAATTTTGTATCGGTGCTACAAAACGTTTTTGCTGCGAATGCAAAAATATACCCGTTCATAAAGATGGTAAAATTGACTGAAAAGTGAAAACCTTTTTTTGATACCTGAAGATCCAGTTCGTCCTTTTTTCGTAGAATTGGAGGCGGTTTATTCACTATAGAAATTTTAATTAGGAAGTTAGCTATAATTTGCAAGTTTGTTTAAAACTTTTTACGAGTTTACAAGTTTGCAATTTACGAGTTATTGGCCAGGCTAGAGCCTAGATTAAAACTACATTGGGTATATGTATTTGGGTATATGTCATATTTTAAAACAACTTTTTCTACGTTTTTTATAAACTAGTTTGGCAGTTGTACAAAGCACTTTTTAATGAAGGTTACCCCTATATTGTCACTATCAAAATGTGCGGGGACCAGGCTTGTGAACTTTTAAGCTTATTCAGACTATCTTTTTTGTAGGCTTCTTTTTACTTTAAAATGTGTATGAAGAATTTATTGCTCTTCCTCGTGGTGTTATTTGTTTTTCATTGTTATTGTGAAAAAAAAAGAACTTTTGAATTTAAAGATTCAGAATCTTAGAACTTTTTTGAATCCTGTACAATACAAATTATTAGAAAAAAGAGTAAAGAGTGTCAGGTAAGAGTGTTAGTTTCGAAAAAATCGAGCGAATCGCACGTTTCTGTCAAGCTTTTTCGTATGAATTAAACTAAACTTGTAGTGTTTTTGTGCTACTCATGCTACAGTAATAGTAGCTACCTCTGCGTCTCCTATCCCATCTTGTCGGCAAATCTTTTCTTTTATTTTCCATCAAAGCCAGCTTTGCCCAGTGTTTCTATTCTTTTTTCTTCTGAGTGCCTCAACCCATTCTGCTTCCAAAATTATTAGCATTAGAAAAGGGAAATATTAAATAAACAAAAAAATTCCAGCCTCTTCTCTACGGTGTGCTTGGAATTAGAAAAAACTCTTTTTCTTTCTAATAATTTTGTTCGGCCCAAAAAAAGAGGCGGTCAATTCAAAGAATATTGCCCAGCCTACCAACTCCAAGCTGGAATTATATAAGCTGAAACTTGGGAAAAATTTATCATATTTTTTAAGTTTTTATGTCAGTTTTTTTAATCGAGAGAGGTACACTTTTGTTGTTCTTCTTTACAAGTGTTTTATGACCCTTTTGACCTTGAAGACCTTTTTTGTATTTCTAAATCAAAATATTGCCATTCTCGAGGCTCCCGCCTTTTGTTCAAGGCCAATTGGCTGGTAGTATTGCTTAATAATTTATTTAAATCAAGCCAATCAAAGTTATAAATGGGTATGTGCCCTATTATCTTCAATTCTAATCTAATTTTATTTTACAAGAAAGCAACATAGCAGTAATATTTTTTTTAAAGTTAATAGTTGATGAAATAATGCTACAACTTCGTGTATCAGGACCCTAATTTTGCGCCAAAAAACATTGAAAAAGCAGCTGTAAAAAGGGTGTGTATACGTTTAAGCATTGGCGGGACAAATGTCCAACAAGTCGCAGCCATGAAGAATTTTGTTCTGAGATCTTCTTGTATGTAACTCGCTGCGGGTGTCAGCATCTGTAGCACTTTTTTAAAGGTGGTTTGAGCTCTCTTAATAAGAAATTCGACACTACTACGATATACTCTTCCCCAAAGAGTTATTTTAAAGTTATGAAAAATCGGCTATTAGTGTTGGTGAACCGAGCGACCTAAAAACTAAGTTAAAACTAAGCCTAAAGCACAGAAAGCAAGAACAAAAACTTACACTATGAACGGATAACCCAACCAGTTAACCTTTTACATAGAATTCACTTTTTTTCTAGACCAGCCCCTTCGGAGTTGTTGAAGCTGAGGCGTTGTACAGACAATGCGAAATTCATCTCTCTGGCAAAAGTACTCAGCGAGGAATGTTTCGTTTTCTTCAACAAATACAGACTAATTTCTTCCAGAGTATTTCTGTAGATCAATTTTTAGTAAAAAATAGACACCTTTCTTTTGTCTACTAATAATCTCCTTTGTGTCGTTCAACATTTTATTAAGGTCCCACAAAAGAGTATTGTGGTAAACAAAAAAAAGTATCGCCTAAGCAAATTCGAGTTCTCTTCAACAAGTATGATCCTTATAATTTTTTACTTGGCTTATTTTGAAAAAAATATTTTTTTTATCATTTTTTGGGTGAGAAGAAGTAACTGGAAAAGACAAGTCCCTTTTTTAACACAAAAACTCACTGCACATCAATCAAAAATTTGGAAAAAAAACTGTGAGACTTAAGGGCGACATTTGAAAGGTAAAAACATTAAAATGTCTATCAAAACAGTATCAAAATGGTTTTACTTAAATCATTATTTTTCGATAGCTTTTGTTTTTTAGGTTTATGAAATGTTTTTAACAAAATTTCAAAAGCTAAATGTTGAGTTTCAAATTCTAATTTAAGATTCCTCTTAAATTACTAATTTAGCCATCAAATTTTTAGATCATGTTTATTTCTATAATTTTTGGCGCTACTCGGTGATAACCACCCACACCTCCATTCTTTAGGAAAAGAGAAGATCTTGAACATAGTTTCCCTTACGGGGACCTACCGCATAAAAAAAGTTCTGCTAGGCATGCTATTTTCATGCATTCAGAGCTAGTGATTTATGTCTGTTTGGATCTCAACTCTAAGCGTAAGGGGACTTAAGATTTAAAGATGCGCGCACAAACTTACCTGCGAGATGAATCCGAGTAATACTCTTGATTAGAGAATGCATCTAGAGGCACTTTTTGCCCTGGTCCTGTAAAGGAGATGGGTGAAGGGCCCTTCAAATTAGTGGCCTCATATTACCCATTTTTTTTGCAAAATCCCTCGCATAATCCCACCTCCTAAAGTTTTTTGCTAATATCCCTCCTGCACGTAAATTTATAGGAGGGAGGGAGGGAGGGAAACTCCAGTAGTATTGGGTCGGTACATAATTAACGATTATTTTTTTGGTGATGCTTTATTTTAACAACAGAACAACAAAGTGCGCTCTTACACATTATTTTAACACTTTTACAACATTGGGAAGCAGTTCTTAAAGTAGAAAAGTATTTATCATAAAGGCTTTTCTTTTCAAAGTATCTGTGGCACGTTCGAGGTCATCCAGGAGTACACGTTGGAAAAACAAAAAAAAAGATTTGAAAACAACTGAGATAATTCATTTTAAAAAAGTTGATAGTGTAAATGACTTATTTGACGGGGAAAGTCAGTGTTAGTTACAACCTTAAGTTTTTAGGACATATGTTTTTTTCGACGGAATATTTTTTATTGAGGTAAAAAACAACTAACAAATCATCTTTTTTAAAGTAAAATGCTCAAAATAGAACCAGACAATTGCATTCAGCAAAGCCAAACAGTTTCTATTCAGTTTTTATCAGTGGATTTTATGACTTATTAATAGCAGAATTGGGTGGTTTCAATCATTTTTGTATCTTTGCCAAAGACTGTCCTTCCAGAAGATGATGCACTCTTTGAAAAGAAAAGAGCTGTCAGCTCTGTCTCCTGGTAATCAATCCTTTTCTATATTCGATTAAATCGCGTGTTCAAAAAAAAAGAAAGCGAGTATTTTGGGCGAAATTCAAAAAGAGAGATAAATTCCATCATAGAGGCTTTTCTTTTCAAAGTATCTGTGGCACGTTCGAGGTCATCTTCTTGCTCTTCAATCACTAATGAACTTGACGGGAGGACAAAACACTGCAAATTTATGTGTGCAACTTGAAAAACCCTGAAGGCAACTTGCAATAAATGTCCTTAGTGATTAAGGTTGTTCTGATTGAGGCTGTCTAATACAAAGGTCCTTGAGAAGTTTTTTTTTTCAAATTATCATAAAAAGCATCTTTGTTTTGGGTATTTTTACAAAAATTGGAGAAAAGTTTCAATTTTCAAACATTTTCTCCTACATACACACCGTTCCATATTTATAGCGTCACCATAAATTTTACGGGTTTGAAAGACTACCGGCCACATTTCCAAAAATTATTTTTGATGTTTGAATATTCAAACATTCATCGTGAAAAATGGCCAAAGCTTCACGTTTTCTGTCTGTTCAGTTTTTTTTAAGTATGATTTTTAAGTATATTTCCCACGTGATTCAGCGTTCTGGACATTTTACAGATTATTAAATATTTTTCATATTTTTGAAATGTATTGCTCTGATATGAAATTAAAGGTCATTTACCCAAAATTTTACTCAAAGATTGTGACTGATGTTATAATTAAGAAACGTCAATTTTTTGGTTTTCGTAGTGAAAAACTTTTCTGCGGATTCATACATCAGTTTTTTTTTTTTGAAGAAAACGCTTTTATTAGTCAAAACACGATTTCTATAAAAATAATTTTTGGAAATGTGGCCGGTAGTCTTTTAAACCCGTAAAATTTATGGTGACGCTATAAATATGAAACGGTGTGTAGTAGAATTCATTGATTCATTTTAACACTTATTCTTATCTTCAAATTCTTGTTCAGCTTAATTGCTTGCCATGTCTCTTTAAAGATCTTTATTTTTGCAAGTGGCAGGGGCTTCTATTTTTGTGCCCACCCCTTTGGTCAAAAAATTTCCAGACTCTACCGCAATATAACCTTAAGCTTAAGCCAGAGAAAAGGTCACGCGACATTTGCCCCCAAACTCTTGTGCCTTAAAAAATCTTAAACTAGATTTGAATTGCTTTGCTAATTCACTATAATTTTTTTTTGCTTTCCCACTTTTCAATAATCGCCTTTTTTGTAGCTAGATCGATTTTTCTTGTGCTCCATTTGGAGACATTCATCGTAAAAAATGAATTAGGTGAGTCAGGATAAAGAATAAAAAAGAAAAACAATGTATATTCACACAAGCTTCTCGACTACCTTCTAAATTTTCGTTTTTGAAAACACTGATTTAAATCAATTTTTTTCGTGTTAAGAGAACCTTAGGTTTAAAAAAGTCTTTTTACATGTTTTCATGAGGGTATACATTAAGGAGAGTAAATTTCTAGTCAGTGTGATCTGCGGAGGGTCTCCACTACCGATCTCCACTGTGCTTAAACTTCTCAAACATCAGTTTGCTTTGATTTGTGCGTGGCAAAAAAACATTTTTCCTCTTTTAATCACTTTAAGAATGTTGGAGAAGAAGTGTAAAATAAATTGCCAAATTGAGGCTATTGAACCGGTTATTGTTGACAGTTGGAGGACGAGAGTTGGCTGTTTGTTTGTTTCTTCGAATATCTTCCACTCAAAAAAGTGTCCTGAGAAGCGGAACATTTGTCCAAATAAATCATTTTGAACACAAAAACTAAAAACATATTTATTGGATTCAAAAAAGTGTCTCATTTAGGGTGCTGTAAAAAGAGGTCAGTATGGTCAATTAGAGATTGTTTTTTGAATTTTAGAGTAGCTTTTGAAGCACCCAAACAGCAAAACGACTTTAGGAATCGAAAATTGAAAAGAAAATTTCAAAAAATAGCTTGGTCGCTGAGATATGAGCAAGATGGAAGGTCACCAATAAAAAATGCCACTGCCCCAACTTTTTATCATACTTAATTAAGCAATTCATTTTTGAGATTCTGTTATCAGATTTATATTCTTCAGCTCTTTTCGCTTACTGAAGTGCCTCAGAAAATGAAAATTTAACGCTAGTCGGTTAGGCCCCCCTAAACAAAAAATCGGTAACCGAGTAGCGTTGAAAATTATTATAAAACAAAGAATCTCTACTCAAAAAAATTCAAAATCCATCTCTTAATGGCAGTTTATTACCTTCAAGGCATTTCACTAACAGAAGTTACAGTAGTACCAAGAGAAAAGGAGTATTTGTCAGCAACAGGAGAGAAAAATGCCAATTTCTGTATTTGGTCTTATCTGCATTTTTATCTTCTTTTATTTTTAGTTTGTATGAAGAAAAAGAAGAAGAAGAAAGTTGGCAACAGACCGGCACACTGTCTTTTTGAATTTATTATTATTTTTTGCATTTTTTTATTATTATTTTGGCTACACTCCGTTATTCGTATGTCTTACCGACATTTTAGGACTTGAAACACATAAAAACGTAGTTTTTTACCTGGTCAATTATTTTTGAATAAAAAATGTTTACCAAAAACTTAATTTGACTTTTTGCCTGGGGAAACCAAGGCCCCTCTGGGAGTAAAAGCAACTACTTGGGATTTAAAAGTTTGACTTAATTTTGAACCCCAATGAGTAAAGATTTCTGAGGGATCACAATTTGTTAAGATTTTGTCAATGTAATTGCTGGATGATGTTTTCAAAAAGTGTTTTTCTCAAAATGTTCCTGTTATCCTCAGAGAACTACCGTGCAATTTGTGGAAGATGCATATGTAAATTTATTCTACCCAGCAAACAAATATTCGAATTATCAAAACTATCTTTTCCCTATTCAGAAAGAGAATCTTAAAAGAAAATTTCAGAAGTTTTTATTTTAAACCTTATTTTTTGTCTCTATAAAAAATTGTTTTCAAGGAAAGAGATTGCCCAAAATTTGAAGCAAAAAAAGAACATTTTCGGTGACTGAAGAGAAACAATGACTTCCTTTTGTGTCCCAATCTAAGTAGAGTGAATCGCTGCTCAAAAAGTGGTACCTGTTTTTTAAATTTCATCACAAGAGAAGGAGAATACCTGCCAGAAGGAGGCTCGTTCATTTCCAAGAAAATTACAACAAAAAAAACTGGGATGATTTATGAGCCTTTTGAATGGAAATTAAGTGAAGGAAGAGGGGAAAGAAGTGATTTAGTTGGTGCCAACTTTGTTTTCAGTCTTTTCGAAGTTCTATGCTTGAATACTATACGCCATCTAATTGTGGCCCATCTTTTAGACGTATTGTAATTACTGCACCTTTCTAATTATAGCCCTACTAGAAAAAACTTTCATTTGCAAATTTGTGCTAAAAAATGGAATGTTGTCGTTTTTTCTCAACGATATTAGTATGTTCAACACTTGTCGTTTGCTACAAATTTATTCTTTCATTGCTTTGCTTCGTGTTTAACAAATTTGCGTCTCTACTTTATTATACCTAGAGTTGGGCAAATTGAGGCATTTTGAAATTGGGCATATGCACAGGCACATTTGGACATATTCGGTCACATTTGGACATATTGCCATAAACACTATAACGCCGAAAAATTGGTTTCGAAATTGTATAAAGACGGTCAAATACACCCTGCTTAATTTACATCAAACATTGTCTCTTGTTTGGATTTTTTCCCCTTTGGTCTGATTCAGGGTCTAATTATCTAGCAGGCTTGAACAATTCCCTGTACTCAAGTTGCAGTAAAGTGCTAGATTAGGTAGCGGCACAAAAAAAATTCGAAACCATGATGGGGGTATCATGATTTTAGGTCAAAAAATTAGAGTTAGAGATGCACGCACACAGTCTTACTAAATTTAAATTGGCGCCAAAAAGTTAATATATTCCTTTAAGAATTCCAATTGGCGTCAAATTGTTTGACCCAAAACCATGATACCCCATTATGGTTTCGAATTTTTTTTCTCAAAAAGATTACAACAGCCGCCTTTCTCATGAAATCCGGATCGATTAGCATGAAAAAGAAGCTATTTTCCCGTGACCGACAACTCCGGCTGGGGGGATTCTATACTGCAACCAAGAAATGCTATGTAAACATTGTCATTATTTTTTCTAAAGAGTGAAAAATCCACACATTGCGAAGTCTCTCCAATTTTTGTAAATCGGGGAGCAAAACTTAGAAGACAAGCCTATCAAATTCCTAAACGAAATCTTGTGAGCAACCTAAATTTGACATTTTTATTTATTGCTCTCTATTTGTCGGAATCTATTGGAGTGGGCAATGGTTGACTATCATATATTGTCTATTCCACCACTTCTTCCCTATCTCTTTTATCAATAAAAACATTAATTTTTTTCTTTCCCTTTTATCGGCCATTCAATTTAAGATTCTTTTACAGTATATTCTTTTATTTTTCTTAACAGATTTTCTGAAAAAATATCATCCTATTACAGTCGAGTCTCGATTTAGTTTATATTTTTTCCGGTCCCCAGCACCTACAGTTAATCAAGACTCGACTAAATTTTTGGCTCTGTTTCAGATACCGGACATCTATGCCTTGTTTTTTTCCACATGTTTCCCAAGCAGACTCCTGGGAACAAGAGGTAAAAACAAGAAAACATTCTGTCAAATCATCTATCTACTGAAACCAGGAATTTGTTCGGACAACATGTGGAGGAGACCAAGGCAAAAAATGGCCTGTACCTAGAATAGGACCACTTTTTCAGTACTAAGAAAAAGTGCGTGGACCCAAGTTTATGTTGGCTGTACAAAGATTAGTAAATGTGAAACTTGAAAATGATATCACTGGCACTTTCAACATCTCACAAAAAAATTAATTGGCAAAATTACAAATTGGAATTTTACTGAATTAGAAAAAAGGAATCCAAAAAATGCCGAACTGGTGAAAAGGCAATTGGAAGATTGCCAAACTCTTAAGGTCTACTCTTTGATTACAATTCGTAATCTCTCTTGCTAGGTGCTATAAAATATTGAGTTACCTGCATTTTCTCAGCAAATTGTAATTAACGTGCTTGGGATCGACAAAAGTTTTGCAATTAGTAGAAGAAGAGTGTATATGATAGAAATCACAGTCCCTCCTGGTAGTGGATGGGTATGAATAAAGACCCCCTCCTCCCTCAAAACATAGTGGATGTGTGGACAAAGCAATTACTTTAAGGCTCTAGTAGAGACATAAGAAAAAATAAAAGATGTAAACATTCCAACAGTGAATTCCTCGAGTCCAGGGAATTTCGAGTTCTTTTTTACCAGTTCGGCAAATTTTGAACTGTTTTTCTACCAGCTGGGAAAAGTCCTAATTGCTTTTTAAGGACTTAAAATTTAACGAGATGTGTGTATATCGAGTTCTGAATTTACTAATCTTTGTACAGCCGTTTATGTTTGAGTAGAGAAAAAATAAATCTGGATTACATTGCTTTAAGGGTTCTCAATTTTATTCTTGTATTTTTCGACCATATTAATCATGCTTTATTAGTATGTTTTTAAGGTATAACCAACCAGGTTTCGTCAGAGCTTCATTAAATCGAGGTTTGATCGCATATACTGACTGTGGCGCAAATAAGTTTATCCGAAGCTCAATCTCCTATTGTGAAACGGTAAAGAAAGTACTCGAGAAGTGTAGTTTACCAGTGTTTAAAATGTTTTTGTATGAATGAGCACACTTTTCGCTCGCTCTTCGTTCTCTATAGCGTGTTGTGTCCAAAATTTCAGAAGATTTGATATGTCTGCGGAGAGTTTTGAAAACATTAAGTTAAAAAGCGAATTAATTGCAGCCCATTAAATAAAATATTTGCTCACATTCTTCAAAATACACTGCTACACTAATCTCCAGCCATTCTTGCCCTTGATGCACTTCAAAATTTATATCCTTCGCAATTATATTAAAAGTGCTAAAAAGATGGTTTCCTTTTAATTAGCTAGACCAGCAGCTGTTTTTCCAGCCAACAAATTGGCGTGTAGCCGGCAAATAGGTAGGTTGTAGCAGTGTAAACTTTGCGCTAATTATTACAGTGGCACAAGTTGTTTTGCTTTACTTCCACCTTCGTGTCACCTATTTATTACTTGCTGGCTTCGGAGAACACCTTTCGTGCAGCCAGAAATTGTGTTGGGAATGCAACAATGGCCACATCTAAATGCACACACTAGCCAGACGAAACCTTTTTTAAGCGCTCTGGAAAAGTTGTCTATTGAAGTTAGGAGCAGCCCTTTTTCAGGCGGTTAGCATGCCTATTTCACTTGAATTAAAATTTTTACAAACTGCTTTCCAAATTATTCTCATATAGCAGAGGTAAAACACGGTAAGGCGACAGTTGGGAATATTTTTTTTACGAATTTATGATATTTTCAAACAAAAGTATATGCCGAGATATGGCTGTAAGTAAGGTGGTGACTTTTACAAAATGTCAGTTTTTAGGGAGAGTGTGTCAAAAAAGTTTAAATCTACTGTATTATACCTCTTCCAAAAAAAAAATCAATAGTTGCTCGGATTTATCTGACACCCGTCGCCCCTTACGGGGACGACGATGGTTTGGGAGTTTGGAATTGAGATGCGAAAACAGCCATACCTGAGACATAAACCACCCGAGAACAGCTCTGGATGCATGAAAATAGCATGCATGCCAGAGCTTTTTTATGCGATAGAGCCCAGTTGGCAAAACTATGTTCAATATCTATCTCTTACCAAAGTGGCCCATTTTTAGAAAGTGGCCCCTTACTTGTAGCTTCCCCTCCCTATATAGCCCTTCATCCCTTAAAAAAGGTGAGAAAATGATTCTTATATGGTCAATGTACCTAAAAAACCAAGTTATTTTTTTTTTGGGGGCACTATACCAGTCCCGGATCCGGTCCCAGTCGCGTAAAATAGTTTGAAAAAAAAAAAAGCATTTATCTAGGAAGAAAAGACTAGGCGGCTGCTTGGACTAAGGAATTTTTTTACGAAACTTATCATTGTTTAAGGCTTATAAAGTTTATCCTCCATATTTGGGCACCTCAATAACTGGACCCTCCAAACCGGGTCTTTTAGGTCATTTTTAAACATGATAAGTACTTAAAATGCAGTCAACTCCCGATATAACGTCACCCCAAAAAGTTGGATCCACAGCTGGGTCCGACCATTTTTTTTCCTCAAATTTTGACATCTTTTGCCCATTTTGATATTGATGTCTCTAAGGCAAAAAATCATGAGGATTCTGAATTTGTCGGTTGTTTTTACACAACTCAACAATTTCACCTTTTAAAGAGCCAACTTTCGATATAACGTCACCATTTTTGAAAAAAGGGGTGACGTTATATCGAGAGTTGACTGTAATAAGTTTTTAAAAAATCTTTTAGACCAGCCAGCAAGCAGGAAATCAAGCTGACTTGTCTTTTATCTTTTCACTTAAATGTCTTCTTTTCCTCTTATAAGCTCTAATTTTTTTGTAGTGGTGCTGCTAGCAAGAAGATAATCCCTAAAGCCAGTGTTGGCATTTAGCTTGTAGCGCCATTAAAAGTTGTGAGGGTGGTGGCTATGTATCTATCCTCTTTGAAGAAGATGCTAAACCAAAGAAAAAAAAGATGCATACTAGTTTTCTTATTCTGCTCACTGATTCGTCCATGTTTTATTTTAATTGTTCTTAGCTTTGTTTTTTGCTTCTTAAAATATTATTTTTCTTTAAAAATCTCTTTCAAACTTTTTTAACTGACTTCAACGGTCAGTGGTTTGAACAAAGTGGTACAAAGAAACGTGACCGTCACAAATATTTTCTTAAAAACCTTCTGTTAACAGCTTTGAAAGCAGGAAATCAAGTTTTTATTTCTTCTTTGTTTAGCTTATGTGAAACGAGAGAGAAAGAATTGTGACTTTACTGGAGTATACAGAAATGCAATGAAATTTGCACGGATTCATCTTGCAGACAATGTCTAGAACCTATACGGCTTTGAGTTGAGATTTCGCGTTTTGAAATCACTGTTCCAAAATAAAGAAGTGTATGCATGTTGATGTATAAGTCATATACATCAATTTTGCACTTTGCTCACGAAAACTAGGTTATACGGCAAACAGTAGGACACGCAACACAGGAAAGTATTTTATCTTGAAGACTGGGTTAGTAGTCTTAGAGACGCTTATAGCACTAATTTGGATGCTGTAGAAGACTAAAACACAAATTTCTTGTTAAATTTTTGTGAAAATTTTACTCCTAGCTTCAAAATTTATCAACTGTCCAGTTACTACGCAGTTACCTTCTTTTTTCTATTATTTTCCAAGATTTTTTTTGTTTGAAGCTTAGAAGTTTCCCTTTTATATGCATATTTGGAAAATAAAAGTCAACTTCCATATTCGCCATTGTTTGCTGTTTCTTTTCGATTCGGCAAAGAGGTAGATAATGCTGCAAAGACAATATGTAAAGTGTACGGTTAGAAGAAGACAATCAGCGGTGATTAATTTTTTGTATGATCCATGAAAAAATACATAAC
Source organism: Subanguina moxae (assembly GCA_000981365.1). Classification (NCBI taxonomy): domain Eukaryota; kingdom Metazoa; phylum Nematoda; class Chromadorea; order Rhabditida; family Anguinidae; genus Subanguina; species Subanguina moxae. The sequence goes on from BBSZ01013332.1 coordinate 40,959, forward strand.
GAAAACGCCTGAAATCACACTGCTCGGTTGACCAAAGACAAGATCGATGAATTGGGACTTCCTATTGCTCACATGCTTCATATTCTCCTGATAAACTTCCATCTGACTTTAAAAAGCAGCAAACAATGGCGAATATAAACGTCGTTTCATTCTATTGGGAAAATACAGCTAGATGTTGGGAGAGAAGCATATAAAATTTTGTCTTGATACTTTTCAAATGGCTTAGTAAATTAGGGCTAGCCTTGAGCACAACAACTACCCACATTCTAAATGTAGAAATTTGTTACTGTAAATCCCAACTCCTTACCTTAACCATTTGACTTCCATATCTGGTTCAAAACCACCACTCCCGATTGGCAAGAGGTTCTGAACAGCACTTTTAATCTTCTTTTCTCATTTTTAGACCAAAATTTCTTAACTGCTGAGTATGTTAAATTAAAAAGTCCAAATCAAAAGAATGTCCGGCGTATTTTTGAGAAAAAGCATGCAATGCATATGCCTTCCTGTAATTAGAGTGCATTTAAGTGCCATTTATGCTTCCTCGAAAACGACTTAATCAAGATGAAAAATAATAATTACGGGATGTGAAGCCAAGCAATGGGGGTGGTGGCAACTTCTGCTGGCCAAAGAAGATAGATGGAACACAGATTCATTCTTCCATTTTTTTGCATCAATAATTATGGCTTTTGAAGAGGGAGTGTGAGGGTGGCAACACTTTTTTAATCAAACGGTTGAAGAAAAACACATATTTATGGCCTGCTTGCTTTACAACTTAAATAACTAGTGAGTTCCTTGCAAAAATTTATGGTACTTAAAGGGCAGCTTTTTGTTGAATAATCTAGTTTTTTACATTTTTAGACTCACAGTAAATAAGATTACTAATGTATTATATCCACCCTTCCCCCTCCCAAAAACCATTATACATCTAATTCATACACCCCGCATCCAGAGCTTATTCACGAGTAATCTATGTCTAAGGTATGTGTGTGCGCATCTCGGTGTCTGTGCTAAATACAATCGCAGAAGCATGTTTTTGAATTAGATACTTCGAACTTTTGGCACAACCAAGATTGACCAAAACTATCTTATTCAGGCTACCGGCAGCCTTAAAACTTTTGGTTCTTTAAATCCAAAAGTAGGCTAAAGCTTCTTTACAGCCAAAGAATCTGAGGCAAGTTCCTAACTAAACCGTTCTATTCTTGGCAGACAGTTCTGTCTCTACCAACTCGCCAATTGGTATAACTGGTTCTTTTCATTGGGAAGGTTAAGCCGTTGGCGTGTTCTTGAAGTGCTCTACTTTTGGAAAACGCCGTTCTGATGTTTAATGCTGTGTTTTTCGCACAATCTGGTTTCAAACATTGCGTTTTTTTACCAAAAAATGTAGTATTAGTAATAGAAGTATAGTGGGAAAAATATTACTGATTAATTGTTGACTTGAAAAAACCAGCAGTTGGAGGCTTGATAAAGCACAATTTTCTACAAAGAAAGTCGGTGCTATTGTTTACTTTTTGACTGGAGGATTGCAGTCAATTTTTGTGGTAGAACATATCTCTGTCTCAGTAGCTTGCAGTAAATCAATTATTCTTAAAAAACATGATTGCTAATTGGAACTTGTTCGGAAAGAGGGCCGCATTTTTGAACAATTAAAAAAAGCCCAGTTAGGCAAGCCATATCATTTAAAAACCTTTATTACTCTTCGAATACATCGTATTCCCATTCACAGTCAAAAACTTGGCGAATAGTAATCTCGCCATCAACACACACGAATACTTCACAAACATGTTTCCACAACCAATAAAGAGCGTCAGGCCCAGCAAACTTCTTCTTCCACAAATATTCAGATGAAAATAGCATGAATAGATGGCGATGCGTTCTTCATCTCAAAAATGCGGCCCTCTTTCCGAACAAGTTCCTAATTCTCGTTTATACTCTGCTACATAGGCGAAATCTACAAACAAAAATATTTTGCGGTCCAGTATTGCCACAAGAAGCCCCATGGAGATGTTAAAAGTGCGGACATAGGGCAGTTGGCTTTTCGATATTTTTGAACGAAAGCACCCATTTTTACAAGAATTTATTATTCTGAGGCTCCTAGATAGTCAAACTGGCTCCAGCAATGTGAATTTGCAATACTTGCAGCCGTATCTCAGGAAAAACCATTTTTCTAAAATTATACTTTGAGATTCAGGTTACTAAAGACATTTTGACTAGTCTTTAGTAAAGACTCTTTACTGGCCTAATTTATCATAAAAATTTATTTTTGTATTTTCTAAGGTAAACAGTGGATTTACAGGATGCGGCAAAAGTTCTGACACAGCTTTTAAATTTATTTTCTTGGATCGTTTTAGCAATTTAAAAATTTTCTCTTCTACTTTTTCACTTGATTTTTGAACATTGAAGTATTTTTGTTGTTTTTTGTCATTCTTATTGTTGGATCTTAGAGTAAGTCTTAGCTTGGGTAATTTAGGATATTTAGAATTCAATATTAGACCTGTTGGCAATTTTTCTCTTGGTGTCCTTACTATTAAACATCTCCCCACAAGAGTCCCTCAGAATAATAATACCAGAATAATAAAAAACTTCATAGAGAAACTCGAGTGTGCCAGCTTTGCTTTAATATTTAGCCTATTTCTAATAGTTGATTTTACAAACATATAAAGCGTTACGAATTTTTGGTTCTAGGATGGTATAATTGCTCATTGCTTTTTTTAAAAAAATTGTTTTTAACTTTAAGAGCGATTCTTGTAAGTTAAAACTCGATTTTTTAAAAGTGTCAAAAACTTTTTTTCTTGTGAGATCAAGTAAATCAAATATAAAGAATACCTAGATAACCCTATAAAAGCCAGAATAGATAGGGTGTGAGAGGGTTTACAGCGCATTTTGAGGCAACTAAATAAGCTAAAAAACAATGTGTAACCCATTCTTGCTGTTTTCTTCTCTTTACGGGCTACTTCTTGACAAAATCTACGACTGGACGTCATCTAAAGGCAATTAAACCACTTTCTTGAGTCCATTGCTAAAACTGCTAGCAAAAATTAGTGTGTGAAAGAACCATTTTTCATGTAGAAGCAAAGATAAGACTTTTCCGGAGTCATATTCTAGCTAATTATAAGCAATAAGTCTGTCTGAAGAAACAGCCAATTTTCTAAGAAATGTTTTCAAAAACGAAAATAGACAAATTTATACTGTAAAATTTGTACAAGATAATTTGAAAAATTATTTTTAAAAATTTTTTATGCCAGCTATAAAGACGGTAATTTACTTATTTTTTTACAGTTTAAAAAACGGGCTATAAATTTAGATGAACATATGAAACCAACTCCCCCACCTCATTAGCATCCCATCTTGACATTTAATTTAAAAAATGGTGATACAATTAAACCACCAAAAAAAGACAAATGTTCAGTTGTGAAAAGTTTTTGTCAGTTTTTAAAAAACTCGTTTCCTATTTACTTTTTAAATTGGTAGGAAAAACAAATTTAACTCGCGTCGTCTTTTTCAAGTTTTGTCGTGGCTAGATTAAAAGTTGGAAAAGTGGCTTTAATCAATTGAGATTTGTGCTCCGAATGAGAAATAGAAAGTCACAAAAGCCTAGAAGCTAGATTCTGGACCATCTACAAACCGTGATCTCAGAGTAAAACATTGGGTTGAACCATCTGGCACCTTAGGCAAAGAGCTGAGATGTAATTTGATCTAGCCGAGCGACAATTCTTTCACAAAAGTACCCGAGGATTGCATTGTTGTTTAAGATGATTACCGGAAGCGTCTCATCAACTTTCCTTTCCAAAATTTTGCGCCCGCTGGCGTCTTTTATATGAGTTGTAAAGTTTAATCTACTCATTTTAAATGATAAAAATTTTTTGCCACACTAAATTTTTATTAGATCAAACTCAACTAGATTACTTCACTGAAAACTGATATTTAACTGAGGTTCAAAAAATGCGAGAAATCGCATTCGCATCGAGACAAAAATTAATTCAAATATTCAGATTTTGCATGAATTTAGGGCGTAATCTCGAGTGTTCTGGTTTTTCCTGCGAACGCTGTGAGAATTTTGTAAATGCTGAGAAAGCTCTTAGCTCATCGCCGAGAAATTGAGAAAATCACAACTCGATATAATGATGAGCTTAACCACTCTCTAATCATCCGACACCTCTGAGGATGGGTTGAGTCGTAGATTAGAGAGAATAAGGTATGCCATGGGAACCAAATGACCTAGGATGCTGTGATCCGCAATTTAAAACTCAAATTTCTTGGATTCGATGTCAACATACGCTTTGCAGATGGAGAGTGGCCAGTTTACCACTTTTTATTTATTTTTTCGATTGGCGTTGGGGAGTATGCTAATACAGTAGTACCAAAATTTTTTTCAATAAATTTTAAAATCATAAGGCGGACCAAGCTATTTTGAAAAAAAAAACTAAAAGCCACAAGAGGACCAAGCTGATTTTTGAAATTATTAAAAAACCGTACAAATTTTTGGGACTGCCTATTATATGTTAAAGGTTTGGCTAGCGCTTCCGTCTGCCTGTGAGTGGCCAACGAGATATGGTTATTTATAGGCAATCTTTTGCTTTTTAAAGCTGAAAAGTGCATGTCGGAATAATTCAATGTTAAAAATCAGTCCAGCTTTTTTGCAGAAAGTCAACTGGATGGGAATCACAGCTTCTTAGAAATTCTATTTATTTTTATATTTGTATTTACCTTCGTCAACACTCCTGTTTTCTTTAACTGTACTACTGTTTGTACTTTCTGGGAATTTTTGGAATAATTTTGTTTTAAAAACTTTGTATTTCCGGTCCCGTTTCTGAGTTTGATATTTTCTGCTGAGAATTATTTTGTAACAAAAGTCTCTAGTTTTATGATTTTTCTTTTTTGAATGGTGCTCCTTTAAAACATTTTCTGTGAAACCACTGTATTCTCTGAGAAAACTGTTTTGTAAAATGCCTATAGGCAAAAGTTATCTGAACTCTAAATTTAAAGAAACTCTAGCTTAGTTATTCTAATAATTTTGACTCTAGATTAAAGCTAGAATTTAAACATCTACCTCATTTTTCGCAAGTTATTGATTTTTTTTGCATTTTTCCGCCTATTTTACAATCCATGACTTTATTACAGTTCACGAATAGCTTATGCAGGACTAAAAGAACAGGGAAATCAAGGCAAAGAAAGTGCGGATTGTAAAAGAGGACCAACTTTTTGACCCTATCCTTATGTACACCCTCGGTCCTCCCAACCTTTTCCTGTAGACGGGCTTACCAACTTACTCTGATTTTGTTTGGTATTTACCCCATTTTTATGTATTTACTTGAGACATAGATCACTCCATAAAATACGTCGGGGGGTATAATACAGTAGTACCAAAAAATTTTAAAAACCGTACAAATTTCACTGCATGCATAAAAACATTCCATAGTTTATTTAGACATTAAGTCCAAGTTTACAAAGTTACGTTCAGAATACATCGTTTTTGGTCTTTCAGAAGCCTAAAGACAAAAAAATTTTGACGCTACTAGGATACACCCCCTCCCAATCAAGTAGTTTTTCAAAACTACTTGTTTATAACCTACCCTCCACAAAATCATGTTTTCTAAAAGTGTTTAAAAACTATTTTTAAGTAACAATTTCAGTTTTTAGTTGCAACGACGTACAAATGTGTGGTTCAAAAACATTTTTTGGTGAAAAGAATAGGAAAAAGGTGTGTGTGAGTGATTAATAGAAAAGAAGTGGCATTACCTATTCCCCCCTTTAGAACGCAAAAACTAGCAGGCAAGATGAATCTCTTTTTCTCGAAGGCAAAGGACAAACTAATATGCAAATTTGGACAGTTTTTTGTATCCTCCTATTGCTGGCCAGAGCAGCGATTCATCTTTTAGACTCTTGGTGTGCCGATCAAAAGAAAAATGGTGTTTGGCGCCACCAGAAACAAAAAGGTTTCCGACCAAATTAATAGCTCGAGTAAAGTCTACCATTTTTGTAGCCTAGTCAGGCCCTCTTAATTGTAAAGGTGGTGGAAAAGTGCTGGCGAGTGAAAAACTTTGCTAGAGTGAAAACTACATTTTCTGTAATTTCTATTCTATGAAACACTATATTTCAGTGGTCTTGTCAAGATATGTTCCAATCCTTTATTTGAAATACGACTAACGAGAAATTTCGATGGTGGAATCCGGTAGAGTGAAAAGTTACTTTTTCTACGAAACCGGGGAAGATTAAGTCTTTTTTAGAAAATTAAATGCTGGCATACTTGGATTAAGCTAATTACTCTTTTAAACTTTTTTTGTGATAAACGCAACGATTAAAGGCAACACATATATGTCAAAAGGCACGTTACACGTTAGAAGGCAAATCTTTGTTTTTTGACTTAAAAAAGATTGTAAAAATTTTTCTGTAACACTCTACTGCATCCGAAAGTCTGTAGTCGAGATGTGTACACTCATAACTGAGTCATAAGTGACTTGAGCACAAAAAGTCAAATTTGAAAAAAGTGTTTCGAAGTAGATGACTTTCCTTTATCACAATAATTGACCGGCATATCTTAAAAATGGTGGACTCTCCAAACTTGGTTTTTTAATGGCGAAAATTCCTCAACTTTTTAAGCATAAAAATAACCGATTTAAATCACTTACAACTTTTCTCACATGTAAACAAACAATTTCAAAAAATTTTTTAATGGTTAGGGCAAGTAAAAGAATTAGACAAACGCTAAAGGCATCCTATTTTAAGGGATTGGCGGATTATTTGGATTATGATGTGCGGAATATTCTTGAAAAATGACCTTAAAAAGTTAATTTTGTATTTTTTTGGCAGAAAATGAAGTAGGAGCGACGCAAAATCCGCTTGCTTACCATAACCCAAAATTTGACTGGGTGAGCCGTTCTCCATCCCAGAAACAGATGAAGCAGTTTTCTCCCTTCTTTTTTCTCTCCTCTTCTCTCATGCTAATAGGAGAGAGGTTGGCATTTGCCTCCTGCTCCAGTCCCACAACACATTTTACATATATGCATTTTGTTTTCCTTTTCAGCGCCAGTACTTTTTTGGGTATTTGATCGGTGTTTTTTAATTTTTTGTTCCTTTGCAAAGCAAGCAGACAAAAAACAACTTTTTCGGCTTTTATAATTTGCCTTTTTGGAAAAAATAGAGTGCCTCATTCTCGGCTATATCCACCGCCTCCTTTTCTCAATTGTACTTTGGCGTGGGAAAGGCCTGAGAAAATTGGCTATTACAACAACTTTTTTCGTCTTATTACTTTAGACCAATATAAATTGTTGTTATTTCGTCCCTTTTCACCGTTTCTTATGACTTTTTATGATTGCAAACAACTAAAATGTTTATCTTTTAGTTCACCAGTGTTTCTACCACCAACTTGGGTCCTGCAATGCACTCCCCTATACGGGCAACCCAGCAGCTGCTCTCCACTGCATCTCCTATGGTCTACTGTAGTAGCAGTGGAGTGGCATCTTCCCAGCAGCACAGATCACTGGCTTCGTCTACCACTAGTCTGGACATATGTATTTTCGTCCAATATTTTGATGAAGACAAAATGGAGGTAAAAGGTAAAATTTTACATATTTTTTAAAATTGTTTAGATAAAACCTACAAAATGGCCGGAATCCCGTAAAAAACTATGTAAAGACATATATATTTGGGAGTTTTTAAATAAGAATTCGAAATTTTCCACTCGGAAAAAAGACCACTCCGGAAAAGAGATCTTGAACATAGCTTTGTCAACTGGCTCTACCGCATAAAAAAGCTCTGTCATGCATGAAAAATAGCATGCTATTTTCATGCATCCAGAACTGCTTCTCGAGTGATTTTTCTCTCAGGTATGGTTGTTTGCGCATCTTAACTCCAAACTCCCGTCGCTCCCATAAGGAGACGAAGGGAGCTTGAGCATTAGAGATGCGTGCACAGACTTACCGAGCAAGATTCTGTAGAAATAAATGCATTTTAGGCCTTTTTTGGCATAGTCAAGTGAGAAAGACATGGTAAAAGGGCAAAAAGATTGCACAAATGGGTTGCAGTAAAAACTGCCTTAAACGCAAATGACCGAAGTGCTTAAAAAAACCATTTTTAAGTAACAATTTCGCTAAAAAGAGGGCAGAATAGTTACTTAGAGGGGAATAAGGGTTAAATTAGGTGGGAAAGGGAATGATAGGCGGCCACTAATTTGAAGGACCATTAGCCCGTTTCCCTTAATGAATCAGGGCAAAAGTGCCTCTGGATGCATTTTTTTCTCAAGAGTATTGTACGGATTCATCTAGCAAATAAGTCTGTGCGCACATCTCTAACTCTCAATTGGGGGCTATATCTCAGAAGCGCCAAAATTGTGATCAAAAATTTTACTTTTGACATCGAGAACTAAGGTAGACCAAGTCTCGAGGGTATCTTGATACTCTATATTGCATTTGGTAAACTAAGGCTTCAGTCAGTAAGGCAAAAAATAGACCGAATTTTTTAATAGAGTAAAAAAAATAATTTGTGCCATACATGGTCAACCTCCACCTAAAAGAGGTTTAAAAACTTTTTGTGTGATAAAATGCTGTAAAACATTGTTAGACGCCAATTTTGAGGCATGACCATATAATACGAAAAATTTTTACTCATTATAACCATATTGTTCACAAATATGAGGCCAAACTGATACTGGAAAATTTTAACTGCGCACAGAGATTTTGGACAACCTCATATGTTAGGGTCATTTAAGTTTTTCAGAGCACTCAGTCTATGCTCACCGCCTGATCCTAGAAAAGTCCCCATTCTTTGTCCACCAACTTGCCTTGTTTGATAAGCAGCAGCAAGAGAGAAGAAGAAAGGAGCAACTACCGTCTAGTAGCTCTACAGTAATCTCCAGTTACTCTAGCAATGAGGAAAAGGAAAAGTTGCCAACAATCACCACTCTTCGACTAGACCTGTCCATGGCTAAAGATGCGCTCCACTCTTTTAAAATATTTCTCAACTTTCTGTATGGAGGTCAAGTCAATGTGGCGGAGGCCAATTTGGAAACGGTAATTTGTATATATTGAAATAGATAGCAAGTGCTTGTCGATTCGCTAGTCCGGTGGTACACGGTAAAAAAAGTGTCACAAAAAAGGAGGCGCAAAAAGCCAGACAAATGGACAAACCTTTGGCCAATTAGAATTCGATGAACTTATCCGAGGGTATTTGTGCGTTTCCTCCTGAGTGCACGGGATAAAAAGGGTTTTTTTATATAAAAACTATCAATAACCCCTGTTTTGTATCCCTTACACCTAGCAGGCCGCTTGATGTCTTCTTCATTTCTGCCGACCCCTTTAAAAGCGATTTTAACTGATCGGTTCCTAAAGATTTTATAAGATGCATGTATTGGATTAACAAATAATTTTTTTGTCGTTTTTTTCCTTATTGAATATTTAGAAATTTTTCATGAAAAAAGCAACAATTTAATCAATTTTGTATTCTCCATTATTGCTTACGACCTTCTCCCACTTTTCGATCAGTTAGTCAATGCCCCTTCGCCAGATATCGCTGGGTCTAGACTCGAAGAACTCGTTAAACCAGTTTTCAAGGTTCTCCTCGTTGTCGAAGGGTACGCCCCTCATGCGGTTGGACAACAAGCGGAAAAGGTGGTAGTCTGTTGGTGCAAGGTCGGGGGAGTACGGTGAATGCTGAAGAACCTCCCAATTGAGCTCCTTTGACGAGTTTTGCAACATGGGGTCTTGCGTTGTCGTGGAGCAGGATGACTTGGCATCTTCTGCCTGGTCTTTTCTGCTTATTTTGTTATTTTTCATACGTACCGGAATGGCACTGCCAGCCCAACTGGCCTATGCTTTACAAAAAGAAGAAAAGCCTTCTCAAAATGTATAGAAAAATATAACAAATCTCTCTTCCAGCTTCTGTTCCTGTCCAAACTGTGTGAAGTGCCCGCATTGGAAGTTGAAATCACCTCTCAACTAACTCTAGCAGCAAAAATGGCTCAGAATACAGCCAGAGAAAATATCTTCAACAAGCTGCTTCCCCAGCATATGGAGGCTGGACCTACTGGAAGATCTTTTTTACCTTGCACACTTTCTCAAAGTTCATCCATATTCCATCCAAATATTTATGAAGGTAGCTATATTAAAAGTGGGATCTCAAAAATGCCTTTTACCGTATTTTCTCTAATAGAAGGCCCCCCCCCCCTATTCAAAATCATGTTTTTGGCATTGTGTTTTTGACCCATTTTTTCCGGACGACTCTTAGGCAAGTCACCACGCAAATTGTAGCTGAAACAATAAGCTACAATTTGAGTGGTAATTTGCCTAAGACTTGTTTAGAAAAAGTTGGTCAAAAACACAATGCCAAAAACACGATTTTGAATTAGGGGGGACCTTCTATTAGAAAATACGGTATATAACAAATTTAGCCTATCTGCAACTGCAATCCCTGTTGCAAACGGCCAATGCTCCAGAAAGCAAGCCAGAGTTTAAAGCCAGTCCCTTGCTTCATTTGTTCAACCACAATTCTCTAGTTAGTCCTACAGGTGACGATATAATGACAGATGGGATGATGTCCTCCCTACAGAAGGCTATGGCTATCTTCAAACAAACAGCGATGCCCTTTCAGCAGCAGCCGACCTCGCCCCAATCTTCTTTGGCACATGACCGGTAGGCTTTCTCACTTGTTTGAAACGTGTACGGTAGATATGTGCTCTGTCTACAAGCTAAGTCTACAAGCTAAGTCTAAGCCTTAATTGGGGCAAGGTCCATTTTGAATTGGTCTTATAGTCGACCCCCCCCCCCGCTCTAATTCAAAATCATGTTTTTAGCATTATGTTTTCGATCTACTTTTTCCAAACAAGTTTTAGGCAAATTACTAGTAATAACTTACTATCATAATTGTAGCTTTTTGTCTTAGCTACAATTTGGGTGGTGCATTGCCTGAGTTTTCTGCAAACAGTAGGTCAAATACACAATGCCAAAGGCAATTTTAAATTAGGGGGATGCCTCTCTATTAGAAAAAAATACGGTATAAAATCTTGGCGGTGATGACGCCAAAATTTTTTTCGGCTATTTTGGCTAGTTTTGCAAATTTTTAATTGCTTAGGCTTTTTTATAATCCGTCTTCCCTCGCTAATCCGCTTCCTTAGCCCGGTCGCTTGAGGTGGTGGATTAACGAGCCTCAAGACCAATTCCAAGGAGAGGTTTAATCGAGAAATGGATATCAATAACTGGGCACCTTTGCTAATCAGTGCTAATCTGAGCCAGATACCATGGGATTCCGAGTTATCCAGGGTTAACTGTGTTGTCCAAAATTTTCAAACTCTAGATGTTTCATGTTAACCTTTCTTTGTTGTGTCTGGGCACAAAAAACCAAAAGACATATATTGTGGTGACAATTAGACAATGCTGCTTTTATGTTCTTTAGAAATCAGTCATATCATTAAAAAAAGAGGCCAGAGTGCTTTGGCCAATCGTCTTCTTTTTTTGCAACCAGAAAATGGATATATATATATATATATATTTGACACCATAAAATTAGCGACTAATCTGCTACAATGTTCAAACTCAAACTAATCAAAATATTCCTCTCTCTGGTTTCCATAGCAAAAACCTGTGTTGGCCTTTTTCAAATTTTTCTAAGTAACCGAAAACTGGAAAATAGATCCTAAAAGCTGGGATTAAAAAGCTTCTTCTTCTCTTCAAAATGTGAACATGGAAGAAAAAAGTTTAAGTAGCAAACGATTTCCAGCCGCCACCCTCAATCCACCCACTTCCCACTAATTATTTTCTGTTGATGGTTTCACATAGCAAAAAGATCATCTTTTGGCTATCAAAAAGCTGCATCACTCAGTGAAAAGGGGCAAATGGCTTTGTAAAAGTAAGCAAGTGGATGGAAAATTAATTTTTTCAGATAAAATTAGGCAAAAGCTTCCTTAACTGGAGAGTAAGATCTGGTATTTTTGGTATTTTTTCTGGAAAAAATTATATTTATCTTTTGGAATGTTAAGGGTTATGTGAGCTAATAGAGATAATGCTTTGGCAGAAAGGACAGGAATAGGACAAAGAACTTTCGTTAAGGACACTCGGTCCTTAGGCTATCCTTAAGTCAAGTGTACTGTACCAATATTTTGTATTTTTAAATCTTTCTGATTTTTTGGGAAAGAGTCTAAAATCTTTTCATCTCACACAAGCATTGTTTTTTCACTGATTTCACTAAAAATATAGGTATGGGATTATTCAAAATATAGCTCTAAATCTCAGCTAAATTTTGAGTGGTCATTTGCCTATGCATCAACGAGATAAATATGATCCAAAATGTCGCATATATTATCGGGTGAGGCAAAAGTCCGAACGAAAATTTAAACCTTATTTTTGATGATGAAATGTGCTCTTTCCCACAAAGTGTTTGGTACCATTTTAAACGGTGTATATTTTTATTTCAACAAATGATCAAAATGGCCACCCTTGGTCGAAATACAACAACGGAGACGTTTTGAATTTCATTTGCTTTCTTTACCATATCCAGTGGAAGACGTCTCACTCTCATTGCAACCACTCTTTGAGATCAGCGATGGTACGGTGAGGCTCTGAGCACGCTCTCTTCTCCAATTCCGGCCAAACAAAGTAGTCCTCTTCATGAACACCGAGAATCCAAATGATCTCGCACTGACGCTTTCCTTCACGATGAAGCTTGACAATGAGAGATCTTAAATCGCTCATTCTAAAAAATAAAAGCAATGAATATAAAAAAAGCATTATATATGAAATAAAAGAATAGAAAAAGGGCTATTCAATGGTACCAAACACTTCGTGGGAAAAGAGTACATGTCATTATTAAAAATAAGGTTTAAATTTTCGTACGAACTTTTGACTCGCCCGATATTTAGAAAACCACTGGTTTCTAATAATTAAACTAGCAGAAACATGCAGAAGAAGATAAACACATTAGCCTAAATTTCAGATTCAAGTCCAATGCCAGCAATGCCGCCAACTCGCCTACACTTCAATACAATGTTCTAGAGCAACAGTCAATCAAGCCTAGTGGCAATCCATTCCAATTACCTGCAGCACCCGTGCAAAAGTTCCGAAACAGCAGCAGCAGTAGCCAATCTAGTGAAAATGCAGTAGAAAACACCAGAAATGGTTTAAACATGGCAGTAGAGACATTCCATTTGCCATTAACCACATCAAACTCCATTGGCAGCCAGAGCAGCAGTGTGTCCACCACTGGAAGTGCAGCCGGGGTGGAACTACTCGTGCCTTCCAATGATAAGGAAGGTTGGTGCAGGAACAAGAAGTATATCCAGATCGTGAAGAAGGGCTACAGATGTATTGTTTGCAATAAGATCTACGGTCGATATAACTCGGTTTCCTAGTAAGCAACATTGCACTTTTTTCCCACCAATATTTTTCTCTATAAGTTTTTTTTAAACATAAGACCGCACAAAATCTAGCTCAGCTTTTCCGCTACATTTTGATTGGTCCTGTTTTAAAAGATCGTGAAGCTTTGTGGATCAAAAAGTAAAACTGCCACAAACCAACAATCAAAAATCAAAGAGGTACAAAACTAAAAAAACTGACTTGACGGTTGACTTTGATCGTATCTTCACAACCAAGTCACTTTTTGAAATACTGTTTTTAGATATAATTTTTTGTAGAATTTTCGTTTACTAGATCGCCTCACATGTAATTGCATCTCTGCTGAAAAGTTTAAAAAAACTTATAAAAATTACCTTCAACTGGACCCTACTAAAGTATACCTCCCCCCATACGAAATTTTTTTTCAAAAGTGTGTTTAACCCCTCTATACTAATGTTTAAAAAGGTTATAGGCTGAGTCTCGTCTAACCTACGTTGGCCTAGCCTAAGCCTAAAGCTTACTCGCATGCCTAAGTGTAATAGTATCTGGCGTCAGAAAATACCATTTATAAGGTAGTTTACCTTGGTTTCCCAAGGCAAAAAGAATAGGAATTTCTAATTTCCCAAAAACCGATTTTCCATGACGAAAAAGTAAGGAAAACAACTTTTTTATCGTTTTTAGCGTATAAGAATTGGTATAGAAGAGAAGAGTTAAAACACATTTTTGAAAAAACACATTATTGGGGGGTGTATACTTTAGTAGAGCCTCCAACTGGCATTTTACCTTTTTTGTCTACCATAATGGTTTAAAAATTCTGTTTTAAATAAAATTTAGGATTTTTTATGTATTTATTTATATTTATTACAGTCATGTGACCATCTACCACCGCAATCCCCCAATCAAGTGTGAAGAAAATGGTTGCCAGTTCACCACTCGAGAGGCTCGCTACATCCACTTCCACAAGTATTATCGCCACCAAATACCACTGCCAGACTCCATAGATTTAGGTTGGTCATACAAATGACCTTACTTTATTTTGACCTTATTTTTGCAGCCTCTCGAAAATGTCCTCTAAGCAAGTGCAAACATGTGTCCAAGAGCCCAGCCATGCTCGACAAACACATTCACCGCCATGTAACTGACTGTCTCAAGGATGGAATCTACAAGTGCTCGGACTGCCTGCCTGTTTCCAATTCTTCTTCAGAGACATCCTCGTCCCCTTTACCCTCCTCTCCTATGGATTCCGCCTGCTTATTCTTCAGCCAATCGCATGAAGAAATGTTTGAGCATCTTAGAAGTGTGCACGGAGATGGGAATGCTTCTTCTCCAGTGGTCTTGACACCAACTGATACTGTTGGTGTGGGTCTGATCTGTCCGAAACAGGAAGAAAATTGTGGTCTGCCTGCTAATGTTGGAGCCACACCTCCAGATCCTGTTCAGTCGGAGCACAACTTTAGAACAATAGAATCGGGCACATTGAATGGAGTGTTGAAAAAAAGCAGTGGGAGCGCTTCTTTCCGATGTGAACTGTGCAATTATAGGTAAATCTAGATATTATTTTGCCATATTTATACCTTTGTAAACTTGTCTTTTATGCTTGTAAAATATGAGTAAAAGGTGCCAGAAAATGCAAAGGTTAAAAAAATGGAAAAAAAGTATGAGGGATGTCTATATTAGTGTTGGAGTGCGGGACGGCAATCTTGATAGGAAAGAGAAAAAGAGGAATCTCAATTTTACAGAATCCCGCATGCGGGATTCTGTAAAATGATAAGAAAATCCCGCCCGTATGATTTTTTAAATACCGCGGGATTTCTGCATATTTCGTGGAAACTTATATTAACTTTCGAAAAAAATCGGTAACTGGTTATAAGCTCACTATCCCCCTCCCCCTCTAGCCAATTCTCTGAGCTACGTGGTTATACCCCCTCAAATCAAGTCTTCTAAAAGTGTTTAAAACCCATTTTTACGTATATGTTATGCCAAAAAAATGGTTTGAGGGCTGTATAGAAGAGGGGAAGGGACATAACCGAGTAGCGCCCCATTTTTTTGAGGGTAAGGAAGGGGTTATAACCGAGAAGTATCATAATTTCTATTTCGTCTTTCTTTTGTATAACGTTGAAGCATTTTCAGGTTAAGCATTTCATTTTTTATTCAAGTAGCTTGTGTGATTGGTTGTTTTTAACAAATTGTTTAAGTGGGAACTGGTGAGGAAGTTAAGTTAGTGATTTTGTGAAATACAATTAGAAAGACAAAGAGAAAATTGTAGTGAGAAACTCATGAAGCGGCAGCATCACTTAGAGTACGTTCTTTCTCAATAATACGTTGTGGATTCTGAGAGTGTTTTATTGTAGATAAATTGTAGAAATTTAATCGTAGAATTAAATCAAATGTCATTGTGCACAGAAACTGCGCTGTTAATTGCTCTTTTTCAATAAAAAATGTGCTTTCTTACTTTTATACAAACTTTTCACAAAAAATCCTGCAGTCTCACGGCATTCGCGCATAAATAACGTGTGAAATTGCAAGATCCCGCAAATAGGCCGAAATGCCGCCCGCGCCCCAATCCCCAACACCAATCTATATTAGATAGTCCAGAAAGTTCATGTGGTTTTGAAAAGTTCAAAAATCGGCTGTTTTCCTTTGCTTGCTTCTAATTTTTTTTCAAACAGCTTGATCCCTCTTATGGTTTTGAAAAGAATTTTTTTTCAGACCCCACTTAAAATTACGTTCAAATTTTATCTTTTGAATAATAAAAACAACAGCTTAAAAATATTGCCCACACTTGTGAAATCTGCGGAAAACCTTATATAAAACCTTGCGCCGAAAACTACTAGAAATATTTATAAAAAGGAAGAAAAAAATGTCAGCTGACAGAAACTTTCTAACAACCCTGAAAACTACTTTAAAAAATCGAAGCATTTTTAGGGGTCGAACTCTTCTCAATCTCGAACAACACAAAGTGTTTAAACACTCCAGTGAGCTATTCAACCTCAATAGCTTGTACGGAAACAAACGTAAAGCAAGGTAAGAGTAAAATCAAGCTAGAAAAACAACAAGAAATCGTAAAAAAATGTTCAGTGCCTCAAACGTCAGTGGTCAAATAAAGTTGAGCAATGATACAGGGTTGATGGAAACAGAAGATGTTCCAGTTGTTATTCCCGGCATGGTGACCAGTCCAATGCAGACAGCAGTAGAAAATGTGTTCAGCAACAACAGATTGGTCAATCCATACTGCTTCAGTGCTAAAGACCACCAAAATATGCCTTTTTTCAACTTGCTGAACAACACAAACAGCCAGTTGCAAGCCAGTCAAATACAGCAACAGCAAGTTAATTCTATGTGGCAGGTGTTGTTGGCTAATGTTGGTCAACAACCTTTTAGATAGTAATGTTTGTCAAAAATTTGTTAATATCTGTGCTGTCCAGGTTCAACTCATAAATTCGTTCGTTGTTGAAAAATGAATAATTTTATTCAAAAAAAAATGCCTCAAAAAACAAAAAAAATAGGATAAACCATGGTCAAAACGAAGGATCCTATGAGACAACCTAATATATAGTAAATAATTCATGTCTGAAACTGCATAATATATGTATAATTTGTTAGTGAAAACCTCTTGATTTTGGCACTATCTAAAATGTAAAAAAGAATCTGTTTTGTGAATAGTCTAATAGAAATCCTGTGAATTTGTATTTTATGTTTCATTTTGTATTAAGCCTTTTGTATTTTTATATTGAGTTATTATAAATTGCCGTACTCTCTTAAATACATGGTTTATCTTTCTTAGAAGGGCAATCCTGGCCCATGATGATTAGGGGGTAGAGGGGACCAAGCACTTCAAAAACAGGTCATACTTTATTCTTATAGAAAATACGATAATATATTTTTAGAAAAAGAAATTTTCGAAAAGTTCTTGTTGGCGAAATTCCTATATAAGTAGAAAATACTATAAGATGTAATTTGTGCCTTTAAAAAAAACTAACAAATTATTCTTCAGCCCTTTTTTGTAAAAAACTTTAGTGCGTTTTAAACACTAAAAAACTTTTGAACAATCCAAAATTTTCGCATTTTTCGTTGGTTTCCCAAGACAAACACTTATTTTCAGACTTTGGCACTACTCTATTGCAATGAACCAAGGCTTTAGGGCAGGATAGAATACATTATCCATGCCTTTCTGAAAATCGCGGTGCGGATCTTATTGGCCCGTTACGACAAACTTTTTTTCTTAACATTTCTTAATATTTCTCTTTCAAACTACCGTGTTTTGGTTATGTATGATGACTTAAACAAAAATTAGATTTTTTCTTTATATATAAAAAAGATATATAAAATATAAAAAATTGTGTATAAAAAAGCGTTTTAAGAAACAAAGTTGAAAATACACCTCGAGTTTATATAAGCAAACATAATATAAATGAAAAAGAAAAATTTTTCAACCTTTAGTTGTTTAGAGTTGTTTAGTTGTCCAAAACACATGTCACTAGGGTTATAGGGTGCTTGGAAATCTCGAGTATTCGACTCGAAGATTTGAAATTATCCGCAGATTTTCGAGTACTTGACTCGAGATTCGAACACTTTAACTACTTAAATTGGCTGGACTCGAAAGTATTATTTGCATGTAGTGTGCCACTTGAGGTCTGAAAATGTCGTTTGGAACATCAAGCAAAAAATGGAAAAATTTCTATTTTTTCAAAAATTATATTTCTGCTCTTGAAGGTGCTTAAAACATATTTTTTTATTATTTAAAGCACACAAAAATTAGGTATACCGTATTCTCTCTAATTATAGACTTCCATAGGCCATTATATCCAGCGCTTATTCAGTTTTTAGCTCATTTTATCCATTGCAATTTTAAATTTTTCAAAAATAAATTGCCTTTTTTAAACAGTTATTCTTGAGACGAAAAAATTTGCTTAATTTCAAAAATCATAATGCAATTTTTTTTCTAAATTAATAAAAGAAGTGATACAAATTTTTCGTTGAAATTCGGCACGGAACGCCAAGGTCAAAATAGACCCTTTTAATTATAGATCCCCCTCGAGGTGGTTGAAAAATTAGAGACCTGGGTTTATAATCAGAGGGAATAAGATAGTTGAGTTGTGGTTCACTAATCGAACAACTTTCTTCAAGTTTTTAATTAGCAAAACAATAACAGGTTCATATACGAGGTCTATTCTGTATTCCACTTGCCGTCAACTACTTTTTCCAGCATTATTTGGTGTCACACACAGTTTTTGATCATAAGAAAATGGGTTAATAATAGCTCTAGCTTTACTCTTTGCCACCTTTGCCGACTCTTTATTGTGTAACTTGGTTAGAATATAGCACTTTTAAGCATTTCTCAGTCTTTTTGCAGTAAATAAGTAGTGTATTTTTGTAATTTTTCGATAGAATAATTGTCATTGATTAGGTTTGTTGAATAAAAGGTTTTATGAAATTTAATTATTTTATTGCAATTGTTTACTTAGTCGTCTGGCAGGTCAAAAATTCTATTAAATCTCTTTTCTATTAAGACCTTAAATTTGGCTGCTTTTGTTTGGAGTTCTGGGCTGACTGCTGCTGTATCTAAAATTGAGATATTTTTTAATAGAGTTGACCGATACAAATATTTGCACCATAGTCAAAACTTATTTGCAAAAACTCAAAAAAAAGCAAGTACCAGACTAGCCCCCAAAGGTAGCCCCAAAAAACAATATTTTTGGAGGGGTATACTTTAGTAGCGCCCAATTTTTGAATTTAGCCATAGACCAACCCTCAATATTAGCGAACATAAGTGAGAGAGTAGCCCACAAAAAATTGTCTTTAGCCATTTGATCATGAAAGAAGTCTTCAGAACACTGCTTGAGTTGAAAGTGGATCACCATCAGAATGTCCAGAAAGAAGTTGGGGTGAATTAGAAGAGCTTTGCTACAGCTGCAAGTCAGATGAATGATCCTTTTCCATTGCTCAAACCCTTCATAAACCTAAAAACAGACACAACATCAACTTCTAAGAAGCTTTTTATTACCTGACCCATAAGAAAGACCACAAAAGAATATTGGAATTCTCCCAACAGTTCTCTATAGTCTTCTCCCAGTTGTTTGAGTACTATGTATAATCGCTCAGAACTGTCGATTCCAGCTTTTTTAAGGTTGGTATCAGCTAACTGCAATAAATGCTCTAGTTTCTGGCATAAAACAGCTCAAAAAAGACTGACTGAAACTTGAGGTATCTGTGTGAAGCGGATTGATGTGCCTGGCTTAGCACTCATTATAGGCATGCCCACAGCATCTTTGAAGCGAATTCTTTGTGAAAAGCTTTTGTTGACTATAGATGTACCGAGGGAATCACCCTAAAATAGGTCTAGGATTAAAATTTGAATTACGGCATGGGTCAAAAACGACCCATTGCAGTATTAGACATATTGTGTTTTTGACCTATGTTCTGCTAGTGTCTTCTGGACATGTTATATACCAAAATGTAGCCCAGATTATAAGCTAACAAAACGGGTAAATGGCCTTCCAAATTAGTGGCCTTATATTACTCCCTTCCCCTCCCCATTCAACCCTTATTGTCCTGTAAGTTACTATATTGGCCTCTTTTTAGCAAAATTGTTATTAAAAAAATGAGTTTTAAGCACTTTTAGAAAACTTTATTTTTGGGACGGGGGTATGTCTTAGTAGCGTCAACTTTTTTAACCAATAGGAAGACGGAAGCGAAAAAAGTTCCGAATTGTCTTGTTCTTGATTAAAAAATTTCGGACGACACAAAAAATATATTTAATAAACGAAAGAGTATGATGCTATGACCAAAGAGAAAGTGCATTCAAACTTTCGCAAATTCCAGTTTTTAATCGTATGCCCGTCTAACAATTTCTGCTAAAAAAGTTTTGAAGAAAAAACACAAAACTTGCCAGTTGCTGCTCCAGTTCCTGTTCCTTAGAAATCAACTCTATTTGAGAGGTAATCTTGCCAAGTGGATTTTCCGGCTGCAGTCTACTCACTGTTTTTGGGCTTATATAAGAAGACAAAGAGACCTGAACATCTTACTTGCAAAAAAAAATAGAAACAGAATTGAAATTGCTAACCCACTGACGATAAGTGGAATAAGGATAGGCTCCCAGGCTTGAGTCCAAGTTTTTCAAATTATGTCTAACGCGATATATCTAAATTGAGGTTTATTGCCAAAATGATTTCGCAACATTAAAAAAAAAAAACCTCTTCTTGGTTAGAGTTGTAGTCTGCATCCAAGTCTTCTGCGGTTCTGTCCCATTTCCTGACCAAAATCTCTTGCGGCTGGAAATTGTGAAAGAAGCCTATCCTGGGAGCTTCCTTTATGCTCACATAGACAAAATGAATTCCAGGCGGAATCATTTTCAGCCCCATAAATTTGTTGCCAACATTCCAAGACTTGTAGTCAATGCCGAACTCCATGTCCACGGGAAGTGAGTCTTTGAAAATCTTAAACAAGGGTGTTCCTATTTTTTGTTTGGACTTTGCTTAATAACCTTACCACAAAGGCTCCACTCTGAAATAGCTGCAAAGCGATTTCTTGTGGCATTTCTTCACTATTGTTAGCCATCAGTTTTACTTAGCCTTGAAAAATATATTATTAGCAAAGTAATTATTTATTTTGATTGCTTAGTGTGTAACGCCAAGCTTAAATGCCAAAACTGATTTTTTAAGCAAACTTAAGAGATTCTTCAGTATTATAAGTTGTAACTTTCATTCCTTCTTGACTAGTTTGGGATAAGCAACTAGAAAATTGATAATTTGGACGGCTAATAGTAAATTAAAGCTCGTTTTGGAAGACATTTTTGTCCAACTTTTAACGACATCAAGTAAGTTGATAATTTTCTTGGAAAAAGAGAAAACCGTACTATTACAGGGTGGAAAAAAGTCAGAAAAGGTTATAAAAAAACAATTAAGATAATTAAGTCTTAAAAATTTGACGTCTTAATTTAGTAATTTGACAAGGGATTTCAATTGAACTTACTTATTAGAGCTTTCTTGCTTGTTGGAATTTTTAAACGATTCTGTTTTCAATGCTTGCTATTTTTTTCTGATTTCTCTCGTTGCTTTTACCGAATGCTGGTTTTTGTTTTTAGGTGTGCCAGCAAAAAGCCGTTGATGAGCCAGCCGAGAAACATGTAGGCCATTGGTTAGGTTTATTCATTTTTCACTCGCCGTTAACCTTTTTGTGTCTTTTTTTGGTTTCGGAGGTCAAAAAAGTTTTGTAAGTGATCATAGGGAATGATGTTTTTTAGACTTCAGGCTGTAGCCAAGGTTCCCACCTTGTACTTTCCTGTCACGATTGATAATTTTTCTCTTCTCCTGATGTTTATTTATTTTTATTTCTCTTTAGGTTGAGTGATTCGACTAATGACCTTCTGGACATGGTCAAGAAGGGACTCAAAAAGAAGCACAAAAAAGCCGATGAAGCCGAAAGATGAAAAGATGAAGCCAAGCGACAGCTAGAGCTCAAGCGGAAAAAGCAGAAAGACGCATAATTCGACGTCATTGTGATGAGGTAGGCTCTATATTATTTACTGCTTAAAATAAAAGATGTAAACATTCCAACAGTGAATTCCTCGAGTCCAAGGAATTTCGAGTTCTTTTTTTACCAGTTCGGCAAATTTTGAACTGTTTTTCTACCAGCTGGGAAAATTCCTAATTGCTTTTTAAGAACTTAAAATTTAACGAAATGTGTGTATATCGAGTTCTGAATTTACTAATCTTTGTACAGCCGGTTTGGAAAAACAATAATTGAGGTTGTGTTTATAGATCATGATGTTTTTCAACAAATTACTAACTCAACTACCATTTATTTACGCTGACTACTATCGATATTTACAATACTGAATCTGTGTTTGAAGCCTGAAGTCTGCTACTTGTTGTGAGGAATACTTTAGTTTTTCCTCCTTTCAACTTTCTTACAATTTTACTTAGCATTTTTTTGGCGTCTTCTCTTATTGAAGTATTGAAAGTCAAGTAAATTACTGGAGGAAAACCTGAAATTCTCTTTCTTAACACAAAAAATACGTACTACTGTATTATACTGCAAATGTATTACTTGCCAGATGAATCTGTGCAAGGTTTTTGAAAAATAAATGCATTTAGAGGTTTTTTTGCCATTGTAGTCCAATAATAAAAAATGGTAAAAGGGGCAAAAAAGGATGAAAAATTGCTTAATGGGTTGCAAAAGCACCAGCCTTAACGGCAAACGAGTGGTCCAAACAAGTTGCTTTACCGTTTTTAGAGTATCAAAATAGCTGTACTTATGCAGTTGTTACTATCCCCCAACTTTCACTTGTAAATCTAAAATTTGCGGTGTGGACCAGGGTAAATAATTTTATAAACGGTCATATAAAACCATAGGAACTACACTTAGACATACCATTAAGCATTAGGCTTACGGTAAATCAGCGTAGATTAGCCGGAAACCAATGCATACCCTGTTTTACCTAGGTTTAGTGATTCATGGTTAACCCACACCAGCCCACAGGTTTAAGTTGATGAGAGGGCAGTGGTACCAACTGCATAAGCATCGAAATCTCGTAGAGGTCGATACGACACGTATTAGATGGCAGTCACATTGGGAACGAGGTTGTTTAACAGGGTTGGGATGATAATACAGTAGAGTCCAAAAAATATTTCATACAAAACGATGTTACCATGTATGTGGAACCAGCAAAATTGTGCGAAATGCATTAAAAACTTATTAGGGACAAAATACATCATGTACACATAGATGGATACAGCAGCAAAATTCAGCATGCTTATAATAAACACTTGTAGTAGCATCTAAAACTTTTAAATCATTAAAAATAACGTTTTATTGTCAGAATTGACCATTTTCTGCTTTTTCGATATGGCTTTGCTTCCCTTCATTCTGTGAGACTTGGCAAAGAATAAAATGGAGAAGACTACATACAGAGTGGGGATGCCCACACAAAAACTTCCGTCCCAGGCTGGATGTATATTAGTCAAATACTGCAAAATAATAAGAAATTTAATTCACCTTATTTCTCAAAGCAAAAAATTGCCGTTTTTGAACCTGGCAAAACAATTTTGAGCAGTTTTTTCAATCATGGCGTTTTCTTCGTTCAGCCCGCAAATTTCTTGCGCTACTTCAGCAGCGTTTTAAAAAATGGGAATGGGGGCAATGGGCATTATTAAGCAGCCTATCGAGACAAAAATTATTATTAAGCGAAAAAAAAAACTGCCCCAAAATTTATAAAAAAGTTTGGGCAGAAAAGGTATCAGCCATCTCAAAGGGTTACGTTTGAATTGACGTCATCAAGGTAGCCAACATATGGGTTGAAAAACCAGCTAAAATATATTCCAGTGAAGAGCACGGGAATTACATAGACCAGCCAGTAGATTCCCCAAGCAATAGAGGCAGCAAAAAAGTAGTAAATACGCCGGCCTAAATGAAGTAAAAAGCAATTTTTTTGTACAGAAGGTCGTTAAAACATTCTTGACCCTACTAGGATATACGGGGCGACGGGGGCTCGGGGGCTTGGAGTTGAGGTGCGCAAACAAATACACCTGAGACATGAATCACTCGAGAAGCAGCTCTAGATGCATGAAAATAGCATGCATACCAGAGCTTCTTTATGCGGTAGGTCCCTGTAAGAGAAACTATGTTCAAGATCTTTTCTTTTCCTAAAAAGTGGGTCCTCCTTAGAAAGTGGCCGCTTCATTGTTCCTTTCCTACCTTTATACAGGGTAGGACCCTTATACACAGCCCTTCTTCCCAATAAAATATGGTTGAGTAGCCCTTCTTACACAGGGGGAGGGTATAAAGAAGTAGCCCTGAGGATTGGGGGGAGAGATATATCTTAGTAGCGCCAAATTTTTGCTCAAAAAACGTTAAAAATGATTTTAAATTACCGTTTTGATTCCTTTTCGATTGCTCAAGCCTGAAAAACTGCGGAAAGACTATTTCTAGAGAAAAAATTTACCAAAAATAGAGTTTTTTCCTTGGAGAGCCAGGGTAAACCGAGTCTGAAGGGTACGGTGATACACATTTTTTATTTTTGCCGTGTTTTTATTGCTGCAGGTGGGCAATGAAAGCCTTAAAATATGTGCCACATATCTATGTGTGAGTATACGCTGGGAATATGGGTTAAGGTTCAGTCTAAAGCTTTAGTTGGTGCAAGCATTCAATGTAGGATACACGGTATCCTACAGCCTTGGTTTACCCTGGTTACCCCATAGCAAAGAGCCTACCTTTGGGTAAAAGGTTTGTCTTGAAATTGTCATTCATCAGTATATTAAACTTAGAAGCACATTTAAGCTACTAACAACACTCATCTTTAAGGTTTTTGAGCGAAAACCATATGCAATCTCATTTAGCCTTACCTCCAAACAACATTTTTTCAAGATCAGAAGAGAGCATTGCCACACATCTATTAATCACCAAAAACGCCTGTCCTGAAGTTTCGCACGCCCAGACACCTAAATTTTATATATGTTTTGAGCGAAGATAGTTGGTTGGACATGTGTATACACATAATATAGCATCCGAGAAAGTAGATTAATTTGGGGTGTGAGCAATACACCGCTCCAGTGATAGCAAAATAGCCATGCATAAACCCGACCACCCACAGGATTGTACAGTCTACTATGCTGACGAAGAAGAGCAGCTTATAGCAGGGGTTTTTCATGTGGCGATAGAGTGAAGGAATGCATGGGATATAGAGAATCTGTAAATTTTTAATAACACTTTAGACTTTACTAAACTCTTTCATCATTAATTCACTTTTGAGTGTCAAAAAGCAGCTTTGGCTCCTTTTTTGTAGATTTGGGTGGAATAAGATACGGTGGATTAACCGCATCGAAAGGATCTAAGCCGGGACCAACAACCGTGTACCAATAAAGCGGAAAAGCTGAAAGCAATGTACAGCAAAATTGCGGTTCAAACCCTACAAACATAAGCCGAACACAAAATACAGACCGGTCAGCCAACTAACAAAGTTGAAAACCCATAAGCAAAAACTGAATAGTCCCACATTTAGATGGTAACAAGCGCCAGTTTCAACCGTCTATGATGTGCTCAAGCGGCATCAAGAGACAAAAATGATCGAGGACTGTTCTATTTTTGATTAAAAATAAATGGAGCTTAAACTTACATAATAAATCACTGTTAAGACAATAATAATGCCTCCTTCAATAATGTGTTGCCGCTTTTCCAGCGGCACATCCTCCACAGTAATGTTGATGCAGCCATAGAGTTTTTGGTGCTCTTCTGGACGGAATAAATATAACTCCATGACTCCCAACTAAAAGTTCAAGGAAGTAAAAAAGGGCAAAAAAGAATCAAGTTCTGATGAGTTAGCCGGCTTTTTTCTGGGCCTAATTAAAAAAAAAAAGGCACAGGGTTTAAGGAATGGAAAAGTCGAGACCAAAGGATTAATAACCAAAGAAGCATACTTATTTCATTTTAGACTTTTTTTTTATGTTTCTATATAAAAAATACCCTTCTTGCTATTTCATTATTAATAAGAAAAAGTGCTGATAACAAGGCAAAACTGACTGCACTTAGCCCTTGTTTATACTCTTTTACAAATTACAGCCTAATCTCCCCAAAATGTTTGTTGGAATGAATGCTTCACAATAACATTTTTTTAATTCTATCATTCCAATAAAAAATTAAATCTATTGCAGCTTAGGAAACTTCATTCCCTCCTCCGCAACAATTTTTTTCTCAACAGTATTTTTTAAGTATTTTTAACATATAAAACATTTAACACTAGAATTACGGCATGGGTCAAAAACGACCCATCGCAGTATTAGACATATTGTGTTTTTGACTTATGTTCTGCTAGTGTCTTCTGGACATGTTATATACCAAAATGTAGTTTATAATCAAGGTTTTTTTTATTTTATTTCAGAAAAACACAATTAAATTTATTATTTATTCAGCTTATAGCCAAACACTCGAATTTACATACAATTACATACAATTTTAGAAAAAAGGTGCCTAAGCAGCATGAAAGTGAATTAAGAAAAAAGTAATTTTAACTCATTATACAGCAGACATTAAGGAGTGCAGCATCATTGGTGAATGTGTTTTGGTAAGTGCAACTTTTGGTAATAAATGTTTTGCTAAATGGTTGTCTTGGTAAGAATACTTTTGGTAAACTGTGATGTTGGTAAAAATTTATCTTGCTAAAGCCTTGTTTGGTGTTCTTTTGTTGTCAGCTTTTTCACTTTTTCACTGTTTTCAACAGTTTTGACTTCGCAAATGTTCGTAGAGTACCTTACACTAATATTAGCCATGAAGTTTCTATGAATTAGCTGAATCAAATAGACTATACTACTAAACCAAATAAACTAAAAACACAGCTGGTATTTTGCATAGCCTGCGGCGAAAGAAGCAAAATTGAAGCAAAAAGTTCAAAACATAGTTAATTCGAAGACAATAATTACCACAAAGACAAAAATTGCTTGCAAAAATAGACTTTACCATTATCACAGCTTACCAAAAGAATTCTTACCAGGACAACTATTTACCAAAACACTTCTTACCAAAGTTTTTTCTTATCAAAAGTATCTTTACCCAAAGAAGTTTTTACCAAAACGACTTCTTATCAAAAGTACCGCTTACCAAAAACACATTTACCAATGATGCTACTAAACGCGATATTCAGCATTTAGCTAATAAAAAATCACATAGAATTTTGTTATGGAAATTTACAAGACAAGATTGAGAATTTCCTGGAACAAAAAGTAATTAATAATTACTCCGACTATTGATCTCCATTCAGGTGTGGACACAGACTTGAATTGGACGATGGAGAAGAGGCATTGGATGTAGAGAAAAAGGCTTTTGGATTGCTCAATCTCCTAAGTCTGCTCATGATCTGCTGACTACTGTTGCAACCGTTGTTGAAGGAAGACGAGGAAACTGACAACGATAGAGGTGATGTGCTATGCACTATGGCTGAGGCGGAGCTGGTGGAAGCAAAAGAAGAGGCTCTCTTCTCGCCTATACTTGACATCGGACGTTGGCCGTGCAGTTGGTTGCTGGGGTGGTGGTGTTGGAGTCGGTAGTCGGCGGCTGCCTGGAGGAGAAAGAATGAGTCAGTAAGCTTTGTTGTAAATAATTGTTAGGGTTAGACGATCTCTCAACTTAAAGAAGTTGTGTCACCTCCAGACAGGCAAGAATGATTAGCCCAAAAAACCTTATCTTACACACTTGTCTTCCCCAAATTCCTCAAAATTGGATTTAAAAGTATGCTACCTGAATAACTTTCAGTCTCTGCCTGTAGTTGTTGGCGCGTACATGGTCGTTGAGAACTTGCTGCACATAGGACGAGGGGAACCATCCACCTTTAGAGTTCTTGGTATTTTCACCGTAGAACCAGCCTAAAATGGTGGCGCTATAAAGCCTTATAGCCAAGGTTAAAAAAGGTTTATATTCTCAAACCCTAAACTAATTTTGGGGCATGGTACTTTTCCTTGCATCAGATATACTTATTTCAGCATCAGATGTGGTTTTCCAGAGGTAGATTATCCAGCAGGGATTATGGTTATTTTCGATGTTTCTGTGACCAAAGTGAGATGGGATTGGTTACAAAATTGTATTTTTTTACATTATAATGCCAAACTTTGCTGGTGTTCAGTGTGTCTTGAAAAGAACCTGTGCAAGTTTAGTGTTTATCGATCTCCAGCCATCCATCAACCAAACCAAGTGGATGTCCACTTGGTGTAAATTTTTTTCTTACTTTCGAGCACTGAAACCCTTTTTCCTATACTAATTAGAGCATTCTAAAGAAGGTTTGACATGGTTGAATCACCGTTTTGTGGGCTATTTTTCAGTTTTTGTGATTTTTCTCAAAAGACCCTTCGACATTCACAAATCTTCTTTGAAATTTTCAGAAATTATTTTTTACCAAAATTAGACTTTTGCTTTGCTACCCCAAGGTAAACAACCTTATATTAGATTATATTAACTTTGAAAATTTGATTGCATTGCCGTTGACATTCAAAACAAACAAGTTCATTGAATAGAAGGAGATTAAACAGGGAAAAAACCACATCTAATGCAGGAATAAGTATATGTGATGCAAAAAGAAGTATAAATGATACAAGGAAAAGGATTTGCTCACACTGCTTTTATTAGATCACCCAAAAAAAACTAACCATCAGGCATTTTTCTCAAAATGTTGATAAGATCCCCGTTTTCGAGACCTAGCTCATCTTCTTGGGCAGCTTCATAGTTGTGCACAGCAATAGCTTGGGGACAATCCCATTCGGCATAAATCTTTTCATCTGGATTGGCACAGCTGGGAGGCCGCATAGCTGAGAGCCATCTCTCCCTGTCCGACTCTGACTCTGCATTAAGAAGCAGTTCCACTTGTTTGCCGCGAGCATTTTGCATAAGAATGCAGAAGAAGAGGTGAGCTTTGCCTGCAAGAGCTGATACAGCTCCTAGTGGTACTTTGTGACTGTGCGGTTCCACAGGCTCAATCACAATAAATCTTCTTTGGGCATAGTCTTTGCATACAAATGTTCCATTTCTGAAGGCAGAAAGAATTTATTTCGAGTACTAAATAAGGCTAAAGTGTTAAAAGCTAACATTCTTTGCCCAAAACGTGTTTAATGCCCATTTTCAACGTTTTAACAACTAAAACGCAAAGAAAAGGCAAAAAACAATTGGGAAAACTATTTCTGATAAAAAAGTTGATTTAAAACTAATATTTTTATTAAGTAGCCAGGCAAAATTAAGTGTAGAGGGTAGCTGGATACCCAATATATAGCATACTTGCTCCAAATCACCTAGCATCTAACTTACACTTTTTTCTTTGCAATCATCAGTAAGTCGCTGAATAAAAAGAGGTAGATGCCTCTTGCTCTCTGTTTTGACTGCAGCATATTTAGTTTTGCTGAAAACAAGCAATTGTGAAAGCAGGTTATGTGCAATTATGACAGTAAAAATTGGAGGCAGAAACGGGTGAGGGGCCCGTCGGGGCCCTGACCCGCCTTGAGCCGATTTTAGAGGGCAAAAGCCTGTTCGGAGGTCGCCCCGATATAAATGTCGACCCCAAAATTAGCTAAACCACGAAGCTATACTGCTGATCTTTTTAAACAAAGCTCTGCCACAGCTGAAACATGACTACTGAATTTTCATTTAATTGCTGTATTTGTGTGGGTATGCGTAGTTATGTCAATAAATTTAAGTTCTGATCTACCTCCCATTCGTATGAGCATTTGTAAAAATTTTCTCCGCAAAAATTTTACGAAAAAGAAGGCTTTGAAAACCCCGAAATTTGATTCGGCGCTCCGCGGGGCCCGCCCCGAAAATCTCCTAAAACCCCGACCTTGAAGAATTTTTCGATGGTCGAATCGCAAACGGCGCCCGCCCGAAGGCATCTTTCTGTATCTAGTAAAAATACTACCTTTAGACCTTCTCTCCAAAAGTTGAGTGATGGTACCGCTTTTGACGACATATCTGCCGGAAGAAACCAAAGGAATTCTTCTGCAATTTTATTTATATTGAAATAATTTAAGAAAAAAAGTTTGACTTCAAGTCAGGAGATTTGTAAACCATTCTGCGCTCAATCTCAAGCAACTGCTCTGTCCTCTCCATCCGTCTAGCACCCTCATTGCAATTACGCACCACCTGATTGGCCAGAAGTAAAGCTCTTGCAGCCACTGTGTGTTGATGAGCATTTGGGTCTGCTCTCTCCACTCTGTCCAAAATGGCGTATACCAGCAGGGGGTAGCGCGTGATCCTTTGCATGGGCAGCATCAAAAAAGAGCGCATGTCCAGACCTTGGCATTGCCTGTCTGATTCAATCTTTTGCACACAACTAACGAACTGGGAGTTCACAGCTCTACAATTAGCAATTTTAGTATGCATTTTATAACTGTCCAAGTTTTCTTCTGCATTGAGGTATATATAGCCCTCAAAGTTGAGAGAGAATGGAAGATGGTTATTAGATTGGATATACATATGTATATATATGGGATATATATAAATATATAGTATCTGCCCTTTGCTAATCTTAATTTTTCTTCTAATTTTCGGCTTTGAGTCAAAATTTTCGGTTATTAGATATATTAGTATTAACAAGCACTTCTAAAGTATTTTTAAAGGTCTTAAATGAACTATTTAATTTAGAAAGACGCTGATTGAATTCGATTAAAAAACTCACTTCAACCGCTTGAGTGTCCTATCTTGGTATACTTGGTTGGAGCAATATTTGACATAAGAATCAAAATATTTCTCAAAGTGTTCACAAAGAATGTCGCAGACATCCGAGAGCACTAGACACTCTTTTAATCTGCTCTCGAGATCACAAAGCAACCTTTCACTAGCATCTCTAATGGCTTGAATGTTGCTGAACAGGTGTTTTCTTTCACCATTTGTGATGCCCGAAGCGGCAGATTGGGAGCCCATCAGCTCGGGAGCCGCCATAAAACTAGTGATGAGTATGTTGATGGAGCGGAGGTAGCTGGCTTCACTAGTAATAACCTCAAAAAAGGCTTCCTGTAGCTTTTTGGAGTGGTCATCTAGAGTGTCGAGTAGACCGGCAGACTTGACTTCAGCCAATTCGCACCACAGAGACCTCTGACTGCCACACATTGAGCCGGCTGTGAGGCGTTCTCTTCTCATTGAAGTGTTGGAAGAAGCAATGTGAGAGACGGCATCAGCTCCACGACCCGAATCAGTGGAAGCAGAGGAAGATTGTCGGCGGATCTTAAATTGCTTTCCATCAAGCATTTTTGTAAACCCTTTCATAGAATGGACATTTTTTTGGCTTCACGCTTTCGATGGTTACCTAGAGGCTTTTCCATTTTTTCAACTTTTGCCCTAGCAACCTCGTATATAAAAAAAAACTAAGCACTTTAATAGGCTTATTAACACATTAAGAAACTGAAAATACAATTTCAAAAATAAACTTTGTTGCTGAGATATGACCAAAGCAAACCAAAAACCGAATTTACGGCTTACATTGTTCATATCTCAGCAAGCAATCTACATTTCGAAATTGTGTTTTAAGTTTTTCTTACATACTGAAGTGCTAATTTTTTTTTTAATATTCAAAATTGCGAGAGAAAAGTTCAACTTTTTTGAAAAACCATCTCTAATGATAGGGCTGACTTGCAAAATTTTCGAAAATTGCGGGCTATTTAACGTTTTAATCTAAGTTTTAGATTCTAAAGTTTAACATTTCTTGCATTTCTATAAGGCCACTAGCGTTGCCGACAATGAGTATAACCCAAATTTGAATGCGTGCGAGAGAAGGCACACTTCTCTTTTGTCTGGCAGTATACTCTTTTGTGTGGATTCCAAATTTCTTGGGCGACACAAATGAGTTTATTGATAGACCAGTTGTATGGTATGAGTCCTATTGTATGTCAGTAATACCCAAAAAGGCTTACACAAACACTTGGATCAATATCATCAACTTCATTGCTACAAGAACCACACACGGAGTCTGCTTCATTTTCCTCATGCAGACCAACTGCTAGTGGAGGTACTATAGTTGTTTGGGCAATAATTGGCAGCTTACTGCTGCTGATAATCTCCGGCACAGAACTGGTCGAAGTCACGTTTGGCTGACTGGTATTCTCAGCTGGAGTAGTAGTAGTAGTATTAGCCGATCTTTTGCTTAAACCTGGAGCTGCTTCAAGCAACAATTTTTCCTGTTCCTGCTGCATATATATTTGGTAAAGGGGTTGAGGCTCAGGCAGACGAGAAGTGTACAAGCTTCTAGACTTCAGACTCAAAGATTCTTTAGAATCAGTGTCTCCTTCGTCCACTTGTGTGGAATCTAGTGCTGCTTCGGTGTCATCTTCTGGTGCATGTAGGGAAGTCTGGCGAGAACTATTGCTGGTGGTTGTGCTTGTTGTGCAGTCACTTTCTAATTTGTTTTGCTCATTCTGGCTGTCTGTGAAAGAGTCTATGGTGGAATGTCGCTGTAAAAGGGTTGAATTAAAAATAGTTGGTTGTGTGAAAGGGTCATTTGCAATCAACAATAGGAGTAAATCGATAAAAGCCTATTAAAGGTAAATTTGATCAACTTGAAGGCTCATGACTACTCAAAATGCAGCTCTCAGCTGCATTTTGAGTTTTTGAGCTCTCAGGAATAAGCTTACAATTTAAAATGACTGATGCAGTCAAAAGCACAACGCCCGTATCATAGCCTTTAAAAAAAACGAAAGCATGCGGCGGTAGAAATAAGCTTTACCTTTACCTCTATTACTACCTTTAGCTCGAGTTTTTACCGTTACTATGGGTTTTTTCGAAAATGGTTTTTCAACTCCCTCTCAGAAATGGGCCATAATTAGAAACTGGGCTATAATTTTTCAATCCCTATCAGCCAGCCACTCTTCCGCCTCCAGATGGACTATAATTAGAGTAAACACGGTATATGATTAGAATATATTTTTCATACATAACTTTCGTCAAATTAAAAAAATCTGTTCTAGCCAACACTTAAGACACAAAATTTTGGACCAAGTTCAGAATCTGAAGAAAAGGACAAATGATTAACAAACTGACTGTAAAGAAGCAATTTCTTTTTGCTTTTTGCTCTCAGGTATTAAATAAAAGCGAAAATTCGTTGCTGGCTCATCCCCAGTTTTCTCGCCTTTTAAAGGGCATTATTTTTCACCTTTCGAATCCTGAACTTTGAATTAATGCACCAAAGAAGTTATTAAGCTGATTGCTTGTAAATTCTTGTGAAATTAGATCACCTGCAAAATTTTGGGAGGCTTCTCACTGGATGAGTTCGGCGTCTGGACTTCGCTTAAGCGTTGCTCATCATATTGTTCATGAGCCTTTTCTGCACTTTTTTTGTTTAGAGAAATAGATGAGGAAGGGAAACCAGCTGAAGGGAGAGCGATAGAAGATTGGGTCGAAAGCTCTTCCAAAGTCATTCTGGTTGGATCTGAATTTTAGAAAAATATATATATAAATTGGTTTTAATGTAATATAAATAGTTTACTCGTTTTCAAAATCATGCTTTTACTTTTCCTTAACAATTCTTACATGCTAAAAGCGATAAAGATATATTTTCTAGCACTTGTCATGAAAAAAGGCTTAGAAGATCTACCGGACTCTATAACTAGATAATTAGAAAAGCTAGCCTATTTTCAAGGGTCGATAAATTATGTATTAAAAATATATATGGTATTAACTTGAATAGTGATTGTTTTGAAAATACAATAATAACTTGAACAAATATCTAGACTTTTGTGTAAAAAAGAACTTAATCTCTTTCAAGTGCATTTAAATGCGTCACAAACTATTTCCAACACACTTCTTGGTAACGCTTCCTTTTTGGAGAGTACCTGTGGCTTTTATCAATTTGTGTCTTTTTTTTAACTTTCTCGTTGTATAACTTGCTTTAAAAACTAGCACTAAGTGCTGCTTTCTAAAGTTAAACAAAAACAATAAATATGGCCAAAAAATTTAGACTTTAAGAAAATCTACTTCAATCTCACTGAAAACAAATGCGTAGAGCCCTGCATTTCACAAAAAAAATTTGGAATTTAATGTCTCTTAGTATCAATCTTGTAAAACATATGACCGCACAAACCGCGGCTCTAAATCTCAGCTAGATCTTGACTAATCATCAGTCCACAAATTTACGATATTGATACAGTCAAAAACACAATTATCTATAAAAAATTTTACTGGTTATCATTATGTGGATATTGTGTTTTTCACTATATGATTACTCTCAGCTTGTAAACTTATGGCCACTCAAGAAATGAAGCTTAAAAATAAAGTTTTTAAAAATTTCACTGGATATTTCACACACAACTTTTTGAAAAAAAAAAAACTTGACAACAACCCAAAAAAGGAAACAAATGAATTGGAAAACTTACAAGCACTTCCTTCTGTCTCTACAATTTTAAGTGAATTGAAATTTAGATCAAGAAAAGGATGTCTAGACTACATTAAGACCAATACCCTGATACTGGTCCTGATGATGTCAAAAACCCAAGATAAGTATTACTGTTTGTTAAATTGAAGATAAGTATTTTACATTTTTTGGAAAAGATTAAGAATTAAGACCAGACAAATTTATTACTGTTTGGAGTCTAAAGTTTAAGGAGTAATTATATGCCTGGTTTAGAAGATTAAAATGATCTAATAAAAAAAAGTCATCTTATTGACGGCCAGACAAACTTTTGTCTTTTTGTTGATAATTAGAGATGCGCTGATGCGGGCGGGCCCGCAAAATCTTGAAGGTTTTAAAATTCGAATTGGCGCAAAAAATCTATAGCTTTATTTTTTGATAATTGCTTTCTCTTAATATGTTTTTTGTTGCAGTTTTGCACGGCGTAAAAGTCTAGAAAAACAGAATTAGAAAGTATTATTGGAAATTTGAATCACCTTTTCGATCGCTAGTTTAGTTTAATAATTTTAATCTAAGAAATTGAAAAAATAATAATATTCAGTTCAGCAATTTGTATCCGCTGAGCACTGAAAAAAATGATGTTTTACCATTTTGTGCCTACAAAATAGAAAAACATGTGAGAAACAAGTAAGTTTTGCAAAACATCATTAATAGCAAAAAATGTAAAATTAAAGAAATCAAAAAAGCAAAATGTTGAACTCTACTTAATTGCTTTTTTGGGGGAGGAGAGCTGTCTATTCTCCCCCACCTTGGCCATATGCAATTGGAGAGGAAGTTAAACAAATTACATCCTCCCCTAATCGCTTAATAGATGTGTTCAAAATTTGGGGGGAAACAGTAATTTATATCTTTTATTATTGTCTTTTATTTTAAAAAAATTATCTATTTGTGAAAAAATATGGCTAAACATTTTGGAATAAGTTAACATTGGGAAGAAAGGAGATAACATATGGCTTTATAACGCAAAAATCAGATGGCAAAGTTTTTTGAATTATTGGCTAGCTTTATGTGACACAAATTTTTTCAAAAAAATTATGTAATAAAATAGGTGTCAATTTAAAACGACCTAAAATCACAAACATACGCAAAATTTTTTGTTCATGGTCTGAGATGATTTTAGACAGCTAAAAGAGAAAGTTTTTTTTACAAAAAGCTCTCCCCAAACTTTCTGCTGCTTTTTTGAAGGGCGAGCAACAATAAAAATACATTTCTTAACACTTTTTCCTGCTTTCAATGCAAAAAATGCACTTTGCTGTCTGCTCCCGAAAATTATACAAATGTGTGTATATATTCTTGGCTAGCCAAATGCAACAACTATATAATTTGCTTTTTGCCGATAATTTGGCCTTTGAAGTCAATATTTCATTGGTTTTTAACAGAAGCAAATGGAAAAGCTATTTTTCAAAACCAACAATACACCATTAGCTTTCCTATAAACAGTTGACTTTTTACAAAATCATTTAGCACAAAAAACCGACGGTAATTATGCATCAGCCCAATAATACGCTAAAAAGAGTTCCCCTATGACAAGAAAGTGCGAAAAATGGTTTCTTTTATTGTTTTTAACGCATTAGAAATGCTTAAAAGGGTCTAAAACAACAGGAGGCACCATAACAAAAAACGGACTCACTTCTCGTATACAGTAAACTCTCGATATAACGGCCCCCCTCGGGACCAG
>BBSZ01013333.1:0-13213 GCA_000981365.1 Subanguina moxae
GTGAGCATCGGCATAAGTGGCCTCAGCACAACTACGCACCATGTCCTTCAGATCCTAAAATGACAAGTCTACAGCTCAAAAGCCTACAGCCCAATGAGCTAGATCACCTGCCACGAACAACGACTCGACAAATTCTCCACAATTAAGCGGTACTTAGTTCTTACGGGAGGAGGAAAGCGCGACCTAAAAAAAAACAATTACTCAAACTTGGGCAAAAACAAAAAATAAACTGAGATTCTTACGACGCCGTTCTGTCAAAGCTTCGACCACCCTGATAGGATCGATCACTATCGTACCTTCCGCCACGACTGCCAGATCCACTATTAGATGCTTCAACTACAACCGATGTACCACACAATTCTTTGCGATGAAGATCATGAATTGCATCTTCCGCATCTCGAGCATCCGCCAGCTCCTGCAAGAAGACAGTTGAATATGCATAAAAAAGCAGAGATGATAAAAGAAAACATACAACAAACCCATAACCGTTCTTGAGAGAAATGTTCACTATCTCGCCATAGCCTTTGAAAAAGTCTCTAACATCTCGTTCAGTAGCACGCGAAGACAGACGTCCGATAAAGAGACGAGTACCCATCTGTTTTTCAACAATAAACTTCAAAGCCTAAAATTGTATGAATAAAACACAGGGTTAGGGCTGTCGGGTATTCAAAATTTTCAGGTACCTAAACTAATACCCGAAATGCGGAATTATCGGGTACCCGAACCGACACCCGAAACCATCGGGTACCCGAACCAGTACCCGAAAAAAACCAGGTCTCGCTTCCAATTATTCAAAAAGGGGTACCCGAACCGACAGCCCTGCACAGGGTGGTCCAAGAAATTTTACCATCTTAAAAAGTTTTTACTTTATAATGGATCCTCAATTTTTTCCCCGGAAATCTAGGATCGGCAGAGTGACCAGGTTTCTTAGACCATTTATACAGCAGTTCAAAAATATTTATAAGTCTAGTTACCAGCCACAGAAATAGATTTGGCCAATCAAAGACTTCTCTAGCAGATTTGACTGACCAGTGAACACGCAAAATTACAGCAGACTTATGGAACAAAACGATGATGCAGGCCAGTAGAAGAAGAAACAAAAGCCTTATTCCGTCAGATCAAGCAGCCATCATCACCAGGCAGACCATTGATGTAAATAAGCGCAGTCACCAGCACAATGAGGAAAGTGAAATCATGTCACCGAAACTAGGTTGGATAGAATTAAATTATGCGAATTTTTAAATTCGTATTTTTCACATAGCCAATGCCTCATTTTGTTTGGCTTTTCCTTTAGTTAGACAGCAAACAGGCTAGGTCCGACCACTTTGAAACCTGTACTAATTAGAGCATTTTAATAAATATTTTTAATAAATCATTGAGTTTGTTTTCTACTGTTTAGGTGTCGAAAATGTCGGATAAAAAGAAGGCGGAGAAGAAGCTTAATTTCATGCAGAAGTCTTCAATCAAGTTTGTGGACCGAGATCCTCTTTTTTTGCAGAAACTCAAAGCCAGCGTAGGATATCAAGAGCCGGTGCTATCAGACAAGTTCAGTGAGCCAACAGCGGAGAGTCGAGAGTCCTCTAATGAGTTGGACGAAATCCGCAAGCTGAAGGAAGAAGAGCGGCCACAAATTGTTGTGCTAAATCCAGCCTTAGACCTGACCCAACAAGAATTCCAACGAGAAATTGAGCAGCAGCAGCTAGAAGAGGATAAGAAGAAGATCGACCACAGACAAATCACATTCAAAAAACCTATCATCAAAGAGGATAAAGAAGTCAGTGGTGCTAAAAAAACGAGGGTGGATTCATCAGAGGTCAAACGCTTAGATAATACCAAACTCTTGTCATTTATTGAGGAGAACGAGGAATAGAACTGATCTTTGTTTGGTCAATAAAGCTGTTGTTATTCAAAGTAATTTGTATAGGTCAAAGTCCTCATAAATTTTTTGTGGCTTACTCATGAAAAATTTTTGGTTCTGATACCTAGGTATACGCTTTATTCATTTATACCTGGAATTCTCACTTTTGTACCTTTAGGCATTACCAACGTGATGTGATAGCTTACCCCTTGGGGGGCGTTTATTAGAGGAAATACGGTATATAAAACAATTAAGCTTAAACACCAGAATACATGTACATATATGGCGTCGTTTGAGGATTTGTATTCATTCTAGCACTCCTGTGTGGTTGGTTCGTCCTTATCAAACCTATTTCTGACGAAAGAGCTGCCAGTGAGGAAGGCGAAGAACAAGATTCTATTAGTCCATAAATGGGTGGTGGGAACTGAATGATGGGCGAAGAGGGGTCTAGCCTTGGTGTCGACATATAGGCTCCAGTAAAAGGAGCCGGAGAGAAGGACAGGTTGTTTTCTTGTCTGTGCACATCTATGGCTGGCTTGTTGAACCTTGCAGGAGTAGGTGAGCAGGCTGGTGCTGTCGAGATCACTGAGAAGGCGGACAGCTGCGACTGGCTTTTGGTGCTTTCGTTCAAAGAGTCGGTGGATGTTGGCAGTCTCGTAGTGGTGCTACTGGTTGTAGTTGTCAGCACTGGGGTGGAATTCCCAAAGTATTGGAACTCTGGAGTGGGACACACTGTCTGCAAAGTTTTTATTTTTTATTTTTTCATTATTTCCTGGGCAAAAAAGTAGAAGTCGGCTACAGACTTGAACCACACCTTCTGCGATAAATAAATAATTAAGAGAAAAAAGGCAACGGTCATCCACCAACCTGAATGCCATAGGCCTTGGCCTTCTCCCCAGTCTTTAGGCCAGCCAGA
The DNA here is from genome assembly GCA_000981365.1 of Subanguina moxae. NCBI lineage: Eukaryota > Metazoa > Nematoda > Chromadorea > Rhabditida > Anguinidae > Subanguina > Subanguina moxae. Next base: position 2,775 of record BBSZ01013333.1, read on the forward strand.
CTGGGCAACGTCTTCGGCAGTGCAGTTTGGCCGTATCTAGTTGGTTTTTGGCGGTTGACAAAACAACAGCAGCAGCATATTCTCTGCACCATGCCCACCCTACCTTCTCCAAAGCAAATGAGGAAGCAGAGAGCACAGCACAGTATGCTCATTCCACTGGCTATGCCAACTATGAGCACTGCCCAAGTCACATTTTTCTGAAAAAGAAGATTAGGTCACTTCGGCTCTTGACACTTCTGCCTTTTTGAACTATGGTCACGCGTTCCGACACTATGCTCAGCTAGATAGTAGCTAAACCAATTGGAAGGTACGTAAACCACCAAGTAAGCCAAGAAGTCAGGATAGATGCCAGGATAAATGGCAACAACTAACATTGGTGACTGCATTGGCATTCCAGACAACCAGGAGACAAGCTACGGCCAGCAAGTTGCCAATGAGGAGTGGAGCAAAACACAAGAACCTCCGGTTCTCCTCACCTTCCATCGGCACTCCTGCTTTTTTGTTCTCATTTGTTGCAGAGGCTTTGACTGGAGCACAGGTGAAATAATAGGTTAGGCAATTGGAGAAAAAAGCAGAGACCCTGGGCAAGGTCATATGGCGGATATCTAAATAAAAAAAAAATCATTATTTCTTCCTCTAAACTTTCCACTTTCTCTTCTCCATCAATTGAAGACGGGAGAATGGGACAAGTGAGGGGAGGTAATTGCACATGAAAGGGAGAACTTTTTTTTCCTTTTTTCATTGTTATAGGATGAAATGAGAAGAGACTAATTCTACAACTTGCGAATTTCTTTGAGGCAAAGGAAGTTGTTTGGCAGATTTGGAGGACGACCAAGGCAAGAAGGGTTGGCAATTTGAATCACAGACAAACGGTCGGATCCATGAATCGGGCTGTTGGTGACCGGATTCAAATGAATCCAGCGTTAGTTATTTGAATCCGCATTCCTTTGTCTTGGGATATTGGCCGCCCTCCTAATTGAGAAGTGTGTTTGTGGCATTGTGTTTTTGACCTATATTTTGTTGGTGACTCCTCCGTGTGTTGTATACCAAAACGTAGCTTAGGATCTAGGCTACATTTTGGTATATAACATGGTCAAGAGTCACCGACAAAATATAGGTCAAAAACACAATGCCACAAACACACTTTTTTGAATTTAGGGGGAGGGGGCATAGGACAGTTGGCTATGGTGTTTTTTTCAAAATGTTTCATGTTTTTGAACAAAAGTACCCATTTTTGAAAGAAAATATTGTTTCTGAGGCTACCCAGTAGTCAAAATGTCCTCAGGAACCCGAATTGGAAAGCAAAATTTAAAAAAGTGGCTTAGTTGCCGAGATATGTCCAAAAATTGGACTATCAACATTTTAGAACACCGACCATCTTGCTGGCAGCCATATCTAGACAACCAAGTCACTTTTCTCAATTCTGCTTTCAGATTTGGATTCCTGAGGACATTTTGACTACTTAGAGGTCTCAGAATAAAAAAATTCTTTCAAAAATGAGTACTTTTGTTCAGAAATATCAAAAAATCTGGGAAAACCATGGCTTTGATTTAAACTTTGCCTTGGTCACCCAAGGCAAAATTCTATTTTTGGGGCAAACTTTTTTTTTCTGATTGCCTTTCCGTGCCTTAAAACATATTTTCTGACCCTTTTACGCCTAAAAAAGGTCCTGAACTTAAAGTTTTTGGAAACATACAAACACATCCAAAACCAATTAAAACGCCCAGAATTATGTAGGGAAACACTTTTACATCAGGCTATTCCATTCACACTCCGTCCACATCAAGAGGGGATTTGAGAGGCGGGGAATTGAGTGGACAAGAGGGAAGTATGACGAGGATTTGGTGCTATCCCCTCCTCAATCCCTTTGACTTATTGTGTGCTGGTTTGCAGGCAGGACGACTACATGTCTCTCACACAATTAAGAGGGGAATGAGACAAAGGAATAGGCGAAATAGAATCTCCTTCTACTTTTACTTCATTCCTATCAACTCTAAGACACATTCTAGGCTAGCAGAATCACATTTTCAACTGAAAATATATGGATTAAGAAAAAAAAACTAAAATAAATATAGCCAATTAGCGTATAGTAAAACGAGTTGGTCATAATTTTTTGATATTTCTAAACAAAAGTACCCATTTTTGAAAGAATTTTTTTATTCTGAGACCTCCAAGTAGTCAAAATGTCCTCAGGAATCCAAATCTGAAAGCAGAATTGAGAAAAGTGGCTTGGTTGTCTAGATATGGCTGCCAGTAAGGTGGTTGGTGTTCCAAAATGTCGGTGATCTAACTTTTGGTCATATCTCGGCAACTAAGCCACTTTTTTAAATTTTGCTTTCCAATTCGGGTTCCTGAGGACATTTTGACTACCTGGAGGTCTCAGAATAAATAGATTCTTTCAAAAATGGGTACTTTTTTTTCAAAAACATGAAACGTTTTGAAAAAAAAACACCATAGCCAACTGTCCTATGGCCCCTCCCCCTAAATTCAAAAAAGTGTGTTTGTGGCATTGTGTTTTTGACCTATATTTTGTCGGTGACTCTTGACCATGTTTTATACCAAAATGTAGCCTAAATCCTAAGCTACGTTTTGGTATACAACACACGGAGGAGTCACCAACAAAATATAGGTCAAAAACACAATGCCACAAACACACTTCTTTGAATTGTGTTATGTATTTATGCATGCGCTATGTAAGTAACCAAAACCTTCATAGAAAATTTATTCCATCTAACTTACATACAAAAAACAGGTATATAAAATTATAGAAAGACTAGCTCAGAAAGCAGAAAGGCTAGCATAAAAGCCCTTTCAACAACCACTTTTGCATATGCAAAATATGTTGAGTGGACGCCAACCAAGAGGAGAAGAATGAAGGTTTTGTAGGACCATGCCCCTCCTAAATGGGTAAGAAAAGGACGCGAACAAGAAGGAAAACATTTTTCTATTCCTATTGCTTACCCTCTTGTACAGTCAAACAACCTTGTAATTGAAGGAGGGAGCAAAAAAAAAATGAAAGAGAGACAGGCAAATGCCTTCTTCTCACCAGAAATAAATGAATTTATAGGAGGCGAACAACGTGTGCCTGATTAGCTCAGTTTGGTAGAGCGTCAGACTTTTAATCTGAATGTCAGGGGTTCGAGCCCCCTATCAGGCTGACCTTTTGCCACTAATAAAATCATTATAAAATTATAAAATAAAATCTATTAGGGTGCCTAAAATACAGGACTTGCGTTAACGCTTTCAATAAAAAGTCTTAAGAAGTGGGCCCCGTCACGGGACCCTCCTTAGAAAGATTTACAAATTTTTAGGTGTATAGCCGAGTAGTGTCGAAAGCCAATTCGTAGGTTTTTGGCTAAGGCTTTATAGCTTATTTGACAGTTCATTCATGATGTTGGAAACAATTTAGAAGGAAAAGCAGAATAAAACACGCCATTAAGTTAGTATAGCTGTTATACACATTTTGACCAGATGTAAACGACTACTATTTACTCAGCACGGGGTTGGCTTGTTGCAGTTCACTGGTCAAACGAGCAGGCAGCTATCGCTTGCATCCCTCTCTAAGCTCACATTAGATAGCTTTCTCTCCTTGTCATTTGTCTTCTGCTGAAATAGTAAGGAGAAAAGATAGTGGTTAACATATTTTTTTGGGTACCCGAAAATTTCGCATATCCAACAATCCTACTTGTGAAAGTTCTTTTCAAGACAAACTTTCAGCTTCGAGGGTGTCGATTTATCGAGGTTCATTTCTCCATAAAAGTGCTTCTTGGTGCCCTTCCTTGGAATGCCGGATTATCGGGGCTCGACTGTACCTAAACTGACACTAGTCCAGAGCTACATGACAAAATGCCACCGGCTTAGGTTTGTATACATGGGTAGTAATTTGGAATCAGTTTGCCGCTGTCCATAATGAAAATAGTGGACAGCATGTGGAGTTGGAGCTTCGCATACTATTAATCTACTTAATTAAAATTTCAGACATTGTTCTCGCTTCTCCAAAGAGTGTTCCGATGGTGGCTTTCTTTGATTTGGATTACAACATAAAGCCTACGGCTGCTATGATGTATTTTTTAGCCCTTCAACTTTCATGACTAGTATTTAACAAAGCTTTTAGGATTATGTTCTATGGTGAATTCTTCGCAATTGCCATTCTCACTATGTCCGCTATTTTGCTATTGTTTGTTTTCCGAAGAGAGTACCCGAAGAAGCTTGCACTCGGATTGGAGTACACTCAGGTTGGCTAGCATAGACCGGAAGCTTTAGTCTGCACCTTTTGTATCTATTTAGCGTCCCTATGAGAGGAGTGAATTGGATTCACCGGTTCCGGTTAGAAGCATTTCTGCGTCGAAGAAGCCTGACAAGGTTACTGTTCGATGTAATCCCAACAAGGGCTCCGGCGGCTTCCTTCCAAGCTATCCTACAAAAAGTCCAGTTAACTTGTCGGAAAATTCCAAGGGGGTGTCGACTGGAGCGAAGCGTGATAAGTCGTTGCCTAAAGATACGCTGCCTTCTAAGGAACTTCATGTGATGTATGTTACTGCCAAGGAGCACAAGTCAAAGAGCAATTCCAACGGGCAGGGTGGTGCTTCAGCCAGTGAATCGGGCACACAATCCGCTTCTTCTGCTGTTAGCGTCTCTAAGAAAAGAAAGTGAGTGCAGATGCTCAAATATCACAGATTGTTTGAGAAGTTCCTGTAATTATGTGAAGGGCATGTAAATAGGGGTCTTTCTGTCAAATAAAAGCCTGGATGGTTTCCTTCAAGGTTTTTGTATGGGAACCTTCCAATCTTTGAGATTCTTAACAGTTTTTTTTCGGGCATCTTTTGAATCGGCAAAGCAAATGATTTGTTTAAGTAGCTGTTGTAGTGAAGTGACTTTATTTTAGAGATACACTACCAAGCAGTCTAAACTTTAAACATCTTCTAGCAGTGGGTTCAGGCTTCGGTTAAAAATTCTGGCTCTTTGCTGCTTTCTTCTAGCTCTGTCCTTCAGAAGTCGTCTCTTTTGTTCTTATTTACAGCATAAACTTTAGACTACTACCCACGTGTGCCTGATTAGCTCAGTTTGGTAGAGCGTCAGACTTTTAATCTGAATGTCAGGGGTTCGAGCCCCCTATCAGGCTAACTTTTTGTCCCGCTTCATTCCATAAATCCAAAGAGATTAATTTTTGGTATATCGCAGGGGTGTAGTTGAATTTCACTCTATTTATTCCACACTTTTTTCCAACCCCCATTTCGAAGCTTTCACTTTTGTTATCCCTCTGGTGCAAGCAGGTTACGCAAAGATAAAATCGGTTATATTTTTAAGTGTGGTGTCAGAACCCAATTTTCGGGTGGTTGAGCCGTAAAAAATCGCTGATAATCGACCGTCGCGAGGAGGGGGGGGGGAGGATTAATAGGGATTATAATCATACGGTAACCACATTTATTCGTTACACAACTCATAACACACATAATCAGGGAGTAATACAAAACGATAGCGGATATTTTTGAAATCTCGAAGGTTACCCCCATTGTTCCAGAACGTACACTGTAGACTCAATACCAAGAAAGCAGATAGCATTCGAAGGAAAGAGACCCAGTACTGGTACCCAACCACGAAAAAGGATTGACGCCATGTTGCCTTCACGCCGGACTTCTTTAAGCACATCGCGAATGCCTCTAAAATATACTGTTGTGTAATCCTGGTTTAACCCAAAGCAATGTTTGAGGTTGAAAATTTTTTTAAAGTTTCAGCTGGTCACATTGAGCAAGAATCAAAGAAAGAAGGAGCAAACGAAAATCATAGTGATGTTTGTAAAAGAGTCACTGGTTCCTTTTTAAGAGCCTCCTGGTAAGAATCGTCAATTTATCTACTTCAGCAGGCGGTGTAAACGTAGAAGGAGCTACCAGAAATGTGTAGTATTCAAAAAAGGTAGGTACTACTGTATTACTCGCGCTTCAAAAATTTATGCCACCTTCTGTCAGTCCCAGATCCATCGATGGAAGGGATAAGGATTTGGATACGGATATAGGTGGATTAATATAGGACATACGATAAACTTTTTAAAACATATCGCATAAGTTATCAAAACCAACCTAGGATACCTTCCGACCTCAGCAGTTTGCAATCGAGACTTCAGAACATCGAGTGGCAAGCCAAGTAGTCCAACAATGACCCCAGCACATCCACCTGCAGTCATTACACCGATACTAGAGGAATAACTATCAGCAGATGAGTCGACGGAGAAGGCTTTCTTTAAAAATGCATAGACAGAGAAATAAGAAGCTCCAGCCAAAGAACCTAAAAGGAATAATAGCAGTGTGAATTGCAATATAAAATTTGACGATCTGAGCGATAGTGAAAATATGCCACCTCTAAGCAAGGTCACTGCAAAGCCCTTGTAAAGATTTGACACACCACCTTCCCTGAACAGCTTCCTTGATGCGTGAAATGGACCCCGGTATCTGACCACTTTTGACTGGACTTGCAGAAGAGATTTGACGCGATCTAAAGGAGCTGCGACTAGCGAGGTGAAACCACCAGAGATTCCACCGATCATAAAGTTGGATGCGAAAGAGCCTTTGCTTTGCTCTTCCTGAAACAACCATCGACCAAAAGCACAGCCACCAAAGTAGGAAGCCGAGAAGGGAACACCAGCAATTAGCGGAACTGAAATACCTTTGTAGAGAGCCTAAAAGCCATAAAATTGGTGATGAAAATAAAAAAAAAAACCCTCAAAACATACCCAAAATCCTTCTGAGGCTATCATTTTTCTCAGATAATCGTAAGACCCGTCCGCTGCAATTGGCATAGTTTGAAGACGAATTTTGATAGTATCCAGCGGATGGCTAATTGTAATCTTTAACGCGCCTCCAACAGCACCTGCAATGAAATTCTGGATCGGATCTTTGTTTGCCATTGATATATGCTTCTGATGATCTAGAGGTATAAAAATTATCTCTCAGGCACAAGACTCAGCTATGGAACTGATATGGATTTTTCGTGTTACAAAAAGAATCCCATCGAGTATGCTTCTGATGCAAAAAACTACTTCTCCAGGATTGTCGCCTCTGCCGACCGAATTTTGGCAGAAAAACCGACATTATTTCAGCTATGGTCCTGCTTTCTGGTACGACATGCATAGGTCAAAAACACAATGCCACAAACACACTTTTTTGAATTTTGGGGTTCGTTGTATCGAGAGGTGGCTGTATCAAAATCGACAAAAGATGTCAAAAATTAAAACAGATGAGTTAACGAACCCAGCCGTACTTCTTGGGTATTATTAAGTTCAGGCTTGACTGTACAAAGTGCTTAGTGGACTAACAATAATTTTCGCTATAGCCTTCCAATACTTAGAAACTCATGCGCTCCTTGGGCGTATCCAGTTTTTCGTCCGGAAAATACTCCCTCCTTATTACATCTCGTGCTCTATCAGAACCAGAGGCGACCAATAAAAACATTTTTATTCAAAAAGTCCAACAACGTTTAATAAAAAAAGTAAAAGTCAAAAATAGTGACGAAAATTGTAAACAGTCACTCGGTCAAATTCGTCCTATTCATACTTCTTCAGCGCTTCGACTCTTTCCACAACAGTCGGCGTACGATGATTCACGGCTGAGAAAAAAGCGTCATGTTCCAGCAGCATACATCCATCTTTTTTGTGCATTGCCAATTTCACCATAGCTGAATGAAGATCTGACTTATGGACCAGGGAAACAGCGACACTATCCGCACTGAAGACCATCCGGCGATGAAGATAACAAAGCATCACTCCAAGAGCAGTAGAGAAGACTTGCGCGAAGAGGAAATTGTTGAGACGACAAGAACCATCAAAGACCTCCTTCGGATAAAAAATTGCAGACACAGTCACCACCCAAAACAGAGTCTTGCACTAAATTCCTGATTAAGACGTATTAAAAATGATAGCGATTTACCTGTTTCACTAAGAATTTCACGATGTTATGTCCCAGTTTCCAATTAGCAATTTGGAGCGCTACCAGCGCTAGCACCTCGTCCCTGTTAAGTCCCAGCTGTCCAACGCCACTACCCGGCACAAGACCTCCTTCTTTGGCACTCTTACCGCTAGCTGAAGAGATTGAAGAATGAACAGAATGCCTCCCGTCTTCATCTGATTGAGTGTCTTGTTCTTCGCAGACGGATCGAGAATGGGAATCGTCCTCCACACAAGTGTGAAGAGACTCATCATCCTTGACTTGCTCAATTAAATTGGCATTTTTCACGACAGATGAAACATTAGACGCAGTAGAGCACGCTGACTTGCTATCCAAACTTTTTATTCCAGCACTGTTACCAATTTGCTGCAAATTTACGAGCTCATCCGAAAGGAAAATATACTTGAAGTCCCACGAGCCATGCAAGCAGACATCTTCAGTCATTGACGAATTGGCTAAAGTTACAGTATTAATAGAAACCCGTACTGTCTTAAACACGATTACCGCTGACGACATAGATTTCACGAAGAGGAAACCCACTCTTAGAAGCAAGACCGAAAATCTTCTTCCTAAGACGACCCTCCTGCAATGGAGAGTTTTTATCGAAAAAGAATGCAGAGACATTCGGATAAATCGCAGCGGTGATCTAAAACAAATATCTTGGTACGAATCGTATTAACAAACACAATCGAAAACTTACGAATGTTCCAAGGCAAATAGACACCCAGCCGCGGAAGAAATTCTGCTCGCCTGTAATTCGCATCAACCAAACAAGACCAACTGGAGCAACACTAAAAGCTGCGATGCAAAAAGCCAAAGAGAAAAGTTCCTCCATAACGAATTCCTTAACGGTCTAAAAAAGAAAAACAGCTTTAAAACGACTGATAGTACAAGATATCATCTGAAACCTCTTTCTTAAAGCCATGTTTCTGCTCAAGTTTAAAAGTCTTGTAGTAAGAAAGAGGAGCTTGCAACAGAAGATGAATCGAAAAGTAGATGGCAAAGAACATAGCCAGATGATAGGAGCCCTGCCAAATGACCTAAAAAATGATTTAAATCGATTGTTCCCCGGTACATAATTTAATTCGCTACTCCTTTATCTGCAATATAGGCCTCACTATATTGCAAGCTAATTTCACTGAGCCACTGTGATGGATTGAAACACAACACCACCTGCAAACATTACTTGACCGCCGTATGGAAGAATACAATCCTTACCAGCATCCCAAGACCATCAAAGATCTTTTCGACAAAAGCAAAGCGGTTCAAGTCAAGCTTGTAAAGGCGGCTCTTCTCGTAGTCCACTTGCGAAACAAATTCCTGCACTGCCTCTGGAGGGTGTGTACACTCAAGACAAACCTTGTACTAAAGGTGAATTATTTATAAACATTGCTGACAAACAACCGCCAAACCTGTCGATAGCGCAAGTACAAGTCCAGAAGAAAGATGTGAATGTACACGATGAGCATGGTCCAGAAAGTCATATTCACGGACGACATTTTTCAATTTCTGCAAAACAAAATATTGGACAAGTCATATACGTAGAGTACGCCAACACAAATAAATAAGGGAATAGTAGAAAGCTGCTGTTAACGCACTGTGCATAGCGATGCTAGGCCAGAACTCGCATCTCAGCCACGAGGTCTAAAACACCTCTAATTTGTGGCCTACGCTTTTCTCAGCTGACTGTTCTAGCTTAGAAAGAACGAGAGAAATGAGAAGAAAAATGGCAAGCATTAAAATGAGGAAGAGTAAGCAAGAAAAGTAATGTCAAAATTTAAAATCAAATTTTTCCTCTAAAGTAAATGTGGACCCCGCCAATTCAAACGTGTGAGATCTTAATAAATTTTATTAACGTAAACTTGACACCAGCGCTGTAACGGCACCAGCGTTGACACTCGCGGCTATGCCCCTTTAAATGTTTTCTTCATCTTTAATTTTTTTAGGTTTGCTCCTTTATGAAAAGATCTACGCAAATAGGTTTCTTAAATTCCCTTGTTGACCCGGTGAATAAGTGGCCGATTGGTCTAGTGGTATGATTCTCGCTTTGGGTGCGAGAGGCCCCGTGTTCGATCCACGGATCGGCCCACACTTTTTGTCTTTAAACAATAATTTTCGATCCTATTAGGATACAAAATTTCGGGTACCCAAAATTTTCTGCTATCCGACAACCCTTGAAATTATGGCATAAGTCGCCTGAAGCAAAATTTAAAGTTGTCTTCTTCGTAATTCAAGCATTTTTGATAGACTTTATTAGCATGAATATATCAAAAGAACAATAGACTAAGTTTTCATAGAATGAAGGTGTTGAATTCATCCGTCTCTCGGACTTCTACGTTTGACCTAAGTGGTGCTATTGGTTCCTCGCATATAGTGAAAATACTTTTTTTTCTGTATAAAACAATGCCAAAAACTGGCTTTTTCCTGATACCTGATAGTGGAGGTTGAAGCACAAAGGCTGTTACAATATAATAAAGGCACAACACAATTCTTTAAGGCATT
>BBSZ01013333.1:13233-25569 GCA_000981365.1 Subanguina moxae
TGAGCTGAGCACATATAGGGAAAATCTCACCCAGAAATCTCTCCTCTTTCTCGTGGTGCTATTGGTTCCTCGCATATAATGAAAATACTTTTTTTCTGTATAAAACAATGCCAAAAACTGGCTTTTTCCTGATACCTGGTAGTGGAGGTTGAAGCACAAAGGCTGTTACAATATAATAAAGGCACAACACAATTCTTTAAGGCATTTTTAGAATATTGCAAGGCACATGAAGCAAAAAATATAAGTGATAGATGAGATACCGTATTTCCTCTGGTAAGCTCCCGGCTCCCTAATTCAAAATCGTGTTTTTGGCATTGTGTTTTTGACTAATTTTTGCTAGACAAGTCTTAAGCAAGTTACCATTTAAATTGTAGCCTATTGTTTCAGCTACAATTTGGGTGGTGACTTGCCTGAGAGTCGTCTGGATAAAGTCGGTCAAAAACACGATTTCGAATTAGGGGGGGGGGTTTATTAGAGGAGATGCGGTAGCTTTTTTACAAACTGAGCAATGGCATCTTTATCAAATGGGCAGCCAGTTTTTAAGAAACAAGCCTTGGTGGTCACACACTTTACTGCCTGTTAATGGGCAGTTCAACCAGCTGAATACGGGGCTGTCAATAACGGGGTAGGCGTAGAAAGTGGTGAAAAGGATGACAAATATCATAAAAGTGATGCTGAGTGAGCCGACCACAATTATAATTCTGCGGTGTCTGGTCCTCTTGCCGAAATGGAAGTAGGGAATTAGAGCTGCCGCCAACAGACAGCCTATCACAAAGCCGAATAGTTGGGCCCAATTGTCAATGTAGGGGATGAAGCCGGTGAGGAACAGAAAAGCAGCTATAGCCAAATGGATTAGAAACACTTTTCTCGGCCGGCGAATAAAGTGCCAGTTGTACAGGACGTTTACTATGAGTGCTCCCAACACACCTCCTTGAGAGCCGGCTGGTCCCACTTCTGGCTGCAAAATAGGCAATAGTTTTAATATTTATGTTAGCCTGTTGGGCCCTAGTGTCCAATAGGTAGGCTAGCTTAGGTTAGTCATGAGCCAGGATAAATAGATAGCGAGCTGTTATTTAAGAGATATTGCAAAAAAATTGGAAAATACCCTATAAAAGGGTAATTTTTTCTTGTCAAACCCTCTTTAGAAGGCTCTAATTAGTATAGGAGGATGGGTTTGAGATCCTAAAACTGAAAACAATCACATCAAGTGGACATCCACTTGTTTCGGTTTGCTGCATAGATCCCCAAAAACAAACTTTTGGGCATCCAACTAAGCTTTAGGCGAGCTGTGAAGCAGCTAAACCTAGCTAAAACAGGATAAAATCATGGGATGGACACCTCCCTGACTGGCCTGTATGTTCGTAAAGTGTGCCGGTGGGGGACAGCATAGCTTTAGGCCTACACCGCTCACTGGAGGGGACAGCCAGCGCATTCAGACAAAATTTGTATCCTTAGCAAAAATTTACCATATAAGGGACAAAAATAGCACTGGCAAGATATCCTCCAATCCCTGAAAAGAAATAGATGATGGATAGACGGTGCCAGCCAATCATTGTCTCAAAGGTGCGCATTATGGTCATCTGGCCGATGACAGTGAATAAGCAGCGAATTAGGCTAAATTCTTTTTTTTTTCCTTCTATATTTGTAGCAATGAAGGGCATACCCTGCATGTATGAACAGTGGAGTTATGAGTCTGTAGATTTGATCTGGCCGATCACTGCTCAAAAAAGAGGTCATTCCACAAACATCATTGAGACAAGAAACTTGGGAGCAGAGTGTGGCGTTTGGGTGGTAGTAACCTCGCACAAAATTGCCTTTAACACTTACACTGATTATTGGGTTGTCGGGTAGGTTCTGTCCTAATTTTGTTTTTTTTTTTTTTAGAAATTCAGCTATATTTCGACTTAAAGATTCTCAAAAGCCTATCTTATAGAGAATACAAACTCAAAGGCTTGAGAAAGTTTAGATAAACAAAAAAATTTGACTTGGTCCGCCTGCTGTCTTGTTTTTAAATAAAGAAGAAGGGCAAATGAAGAAACTTATCTAATGGACTACAGATTTATTGGCTGACTCACCCATCTTAAAAGGAATGAGAAGAAAAATGGCAGGCATCCAGGTAGTGAGGAGAAAATCACTTTTTAATTCCCATACCGGACAGTGGGGACACACGGTACTAATAGCCTTTTTTGATTCTAACATAAACCTACAATAGTCTTTGGTGGTGATGCGACATTGGCCATGCATCTGGATGCAGCAGGGTCGGCCAGTTATTTCGCAATGCATGTGTTTGGCTTGCTTGGGGATCAGGGAATGGGGCACACTTTCTTCGCAAATTGGCCAATGAGATATCTCCGCTTTGTCCCATTCGAAGGGGTGCATCGACTTGGGTTTGCGACAATACCTGTCTAGTTATTATTTTTTAAATTAATTCGCTTTCATTCTATGAATGTTACATTGGATCTTGGCCACAAACTACTCTATTGGTTTTTCTTTTGGCTGGATATTTGGAAGGGATTGTCAAAGAGGTGTTGTCCGACCATTTGATCAAGGTTGCGAATTGTTTCTGAAATTATCAAAAAGAAGACCTGGTTATCAACACTCCCAAAAGCACTCTTTTTGTTTTTCTCTTTTATGGAAACTGACCGGGCATTGTGACGTCTGAAAACAGCCACCAGAACCAACACAGCATCCTGTAGAGTGTGCCTCTTCCCTTCTTTCTTTTAATATCTGCTCATAAATTTTGGGGTCTCGTCTCATGCAAGGAGAATATTTCGCACCTGCGTGCACCAAATCTGCCTGAATTTACTTGCGCTAAAAGTTATCAAATTACAGTCAAAACCCGCTGTAGTGCTGCTCCCGAGACTTGTGTTTTAAATACAGTAAACCGACCATGGACCGGCGGGAAGTGATTTAACGGAATGACTAGAAGGAGCGCTTCCCCTAGGTGTCACTAGAGTGAGGACATAGCAAGGTTTGACTGTAGCATATTGTTGTATCGTTTTCAAATATTTTTTTGTCTCGACACGGACCCTTTTTTATGTCGACGGCTTGGGTGCTAATGTTCAATGTAATTCATTTTTGTTGTGATGCGAATAAATATTTCCTATTCTCTACTACTATTTTCTACTATTTTCTACTATTTTCTACTATTTTCTACTATTTTCTACTATTTTCTACTATTTTCTACTATTCTCTACTATTCTCTACTATTCTCTACTATTCTCTACTATTCTCTACTATTCTCTACTATTCTCTACTATTACGCTTTCTGCTGATACTCTTGATCTCTTTGTTCTTGATCTCTATCTGCTCTTACACTCTCTACTGTTCTGTGTTTTTGCTTACCCGACTTTTATGTGCTTTTTAGATTATCGCTACCGACGAGACAATAAACTTACAAATCTGGGACCTATCCATACATTGTTCGGTTCCCACACCACAATCCTTACGAGGGACAGATAGGAGGCCATAACATCACCTGAATTAATATTTAAGTTCCATTCTTATTTTCTGATTGGTTCACAGTGAATTAGCTTAAAATAAGAGTTGTAAAATTTTTCGTAGTTAGCATCCACCTCCAATTAAACTACAGCTGTGCTCGATCTCATCACAATAAAAGCCAGTCTTCTTGACGTATGGTCGCCATTTTTTTCAAAGACCGAAAGTAACCACAATTCAACTTAAAGTAAATTTTACGCACCTGATCTTTCAATCACTCCCAGCCCAGTGCTGAAGTTGGTGCCAATGCCGTAGTTGTAGAGTGTGAAGAGCATGATAACCACCTGCACAGTCGTGATCCAGTAAGTAAAAAAGGGTCTGTAGTCACAAGACTCGTCTTTCAATTGTCTAACCACCTCGGGATCCAGTTTCTTATTCCCCTTAAATTTGCCGAAGATGGGTAGACTCTTCTTTCTACTTTGTTGTTCTCCTGCATGACCAGTTGCGGCAGGCCGTCTCACACTGCCAATTCCTCTAGTCGAAAAGTGGAACTAGAAGATAAGAATGGACCAAAATATATCTCCCTGTTGAAAGCAACCTTAATCAAAGATTTAATGCCAGCATTCCCTTCAGCATCCCTCCCACCAATCCATCGCAAAAAATTCTCAAATGTTCCAGAGGGCTTTTTGCTCTGTTCACGGAAGATTGTTCTTGGCGGCCTGAGTCTTTGCTGCTGCTCGTTTATAAATGACCGGTGTTGGAGCAGCGAGAAGGGAGTGGTGCCAGCAACCGGGTCTGTGTCAGCACTGGAGCAGGGCTGGTCGCCATCGTATAGCTAAACTTTACGCCATTTTCAAACTTTTTGTCAGATAATTTCTAAATGTTAGGTCTACGGCTAAATTAAGCTGGCCTAGCCTAAGAATGAGGCTTAGTTGTACGCCCAAAAGAGGTATAGTCATAACTAGCCAAGCAAAGGTGATGTCAACCTGGTGGATATGCATGTCTACTTAGTGGATGTGGATATCCACATAGACTTAGGCTTTTGAGCCGACTCTAATACACTTGAAATTTTAAATTCCTACTTTTATGATAAGACATTTAGTCATTTCTGTAAAAGTTTTCACATAATCACTCACATCACATCCATCCTGTCTAGTGAGCAGTGGGAAGCCGTGGTGACTGCCTCCAGCGGGTGCTCTGCCCTCTCCCATTTGCCTCAGATCATCTTTATGGTGTGAAGATGTGGGCATAACACTTGGGTTTTGCTTACTTGTACGCAACAAGGCTTTCTTGAAGGTAGTTGGACAGCTATCTTCTTCAAAACCTATTCCTATGTGAAAGGCACTTGGACTGCGTGGCAGTTCTTCTCCTCTCTTCTTTTCACCTCCAAAAACAATAAAAGAAAATTTCTACAAACTTTTCTGCAATTTCTTTATAACTGAACCGTTTTTGCTTGATTTTGAAATTGTTTCAACACCTTTTGTGATTAGGAAACAAAGTGTGGGTAAAGCCAGGCGAAAACTGACCAATGGGAGAGCGGAGCAGGAAAGGGAGAACATATTTTGAAATTTTGAGTTGACCTTTTCTTGCCTCTTTCAACAATTTCTCCTTCTTGTAAAAAGGTGGAAAATTTATTAGTTATTATTTTTTGGAAAGAGACCTTTAAGCAATGGAGCAGCATCTCGTTTTGGTGGGGGTGGACGATTAGTGGGAGAGATGTCAAAGAAAACATCATCATTGGTCACAGAAGCTGAAGAGACTAACATGTGCGACTGCTGCAAATAAGTATAGTTGAGGTGGGAATGCCGAGAAAAAGGTGTGTGCTATGTATGCTAATTTTTTTTTTCGGTTATTCCGCATAACCTATCTCACGGCTTTTTACAACCCAAATATATGTATCAAAAGAAGATTCTAGTCATGTTGGTGTGGTGCAGTGTTTTCGAAAAATACACCTACAGCTACAGTGTAGGTGTAGTTTTAACTGTAGGTGTAAATTTAACTGTAGTTGTAGGTTTAACTGTAGGAGTAGGTGTGCGTTTAACTGTAGGTGCAGGTTTAACTGTAGGTGTGATTTAACTGTAGGTGTAGTTTTAACTGTAGATGTAGGTTCATCTGTAGGTGTAGGTTTAACTGTAGACGTAAGTTCAACTTTAGTTGTAGGTTTAACTGTAGCAGTAGGTGTGCTTTTAACTGTAGGTGTAGGTTTAACTGTAGGTGTAGTTTCAACTGTAAGTGTAGATGTGCGTTTAACTATAGGTATAGGTTCAACTGTAGGTGTAGATGTGCGTTTAACTGTAGGTGTAGTTTTTTGGCACAGTGTACCTGTAGGTGCGTATTTCAAACACACTGGTGTGGCATAGTGGCGATGATCTACGCCGTGTGATTCTTCACGTGAAGAAAGTGTTTTTACTTAGGTCAAGAGTTCGACTCCGCCGTGGCCACTTTTAATTTTTTTCTTGTCTGACTATTTGATGTGAAATTGGGGGAGTGGCCAGTTTGCCACACTTTTTCAAACTTTTATAAAAAAAAAGTTACAAAAAAATACATAAAAATTTAATAAAGTTTGTAAAAAACATAAAAAACATTTAAAAGGTTATAAAAAATAAAAAAAACAAGCTAACCTTCTGCTTTGCAACCAACTGTCCTACACTGCCTTCCAATGGCAAATAACTGGGTCTTTCAAGTGATTTGCGAGAAGTCCTGGGCAGAGTAGCTCCACCGATCCCAATATGTCCTGATTCTGCCCTCATTTTGTCTCCCGATATAAATCTGGTCTAAAATTGATTTTTTTAATTTTTCTTTTTCAGCCATGAAATACTCGTATATGTCTCAGGTATGTGTGTTCTCTCTATTTTCTCTTTCAGTCATGAAATACTCGTATATGTCTCAGGTATGTGTGTTCTCTCTATTTTCTCCCTGCTCTATTTTCAAAAAGAGTTTCAAAAAATAGCCAAAAAATCACCTCTTCTACTCCAGAAGTCCGCCAAAAGTTTGGATTACTGATCAGAGATGAAGAAAAGCAGGGTTTTGCTCTTGGAGGTTGACCTTCTTTTGTCTAAAATGATGTCTCACTTTTTAAAAATCACAATGCTGAGTGGTTTCTTGACTAACCTACTCTAGTCTAACCTAAGCCCTAAGGCTTAGTCCTTATGGGACTGGGCTCCCCCCTCCCCCCTACCTAGGTGCCCCAAGGCAATTGTCGACTTCCCAAAAGCTGGCCTTCATGACCAAAAGGGGTGGAAAATAGTTTTTCTAAGTGCTTAGAAGAAACTAAAACAACAGAGGTAAACCAAGGCAACCCCCCATTGTGAAATAGAGCCAATGATTATACTTCTCGGCATCTTCCTTGGAATGCCGAGCTATTCAGGGTGCCGAATCAACGAGACTTGACTGTATTAACAGAAAAGCATACACTTGCTGCAGAAGAAGTGGAATGTCCATCCATAGGTTGTGCATTCGCACCACTTTTTGGCTTGTCTGATTCTAAAACAAATGGTGAAATTACCCCCAACAAAGGTGCTCGTTAGGTTCCACCTGATTGCTCAGCCACACCCTTTTTTCCTACTGGCTTAGATGGCGACAAAAAAGCGGAGATCTTGCGCATTGTGTCGTCTCCGTAGGCAATTCCATATGACATGGTTGCATACAGTCTGCTGGATGGAAAACTGCTGTTGGTAGCCAGAGCATTACGCTCTCGTATAGACTTGTAGGTGCCACAGCAAGAGGCTGAGCCGGCTGGTATTATTGCGCCATCCTCTTGGTCTTTGCCATTGCTCAGTGTGCCCACTCTGCGTGGTCTTGGTCTTCGAAAGGCACTACTGAAAGTGGACACTCTGAGAAATGTGAAATGGTAAAAATGTATCTGTAAATAATTCCATTTGTCCAATAGGGGGGCAGATCCAATTGAGAACAAGACCAATTTCTTTGCACCACTTACCCGTGTAGAATGGAGCTTAGAATGGTAAGTGTTGTTTGTGCCACACTTTCCCTCCGTTCAATAGCCGTCCACCTGCGGCTGATTGAGTTCGCACCCGGTGATGGCACATCAAGTCCTTTTATCGACATGGGTGTTCCAGCTCCAGTGCTTAATCCTCCAGGTCCAATTAGATCAGTCAAAGCGTCGATTCCTAAAAGTTTAAAGTTTTTCTATATTTTTGAACAAAAGTACTCATTTTTGAAAAACACAAAAACACAATGCCATAAAAAGCAAAAAAAACTAACCAATCTTAGGCTGCATCTCCTCAGCCACTGCCTCAGTCTTGATGCAATACTGCTTGTTGAGATGCCGAAACCTGCGCTGCTGCCACTTGCGCTCCTCCTCCCCGTTGCTAATTAACACGTCTACATGTGCATCGTCCAGCTCAGCCCCATCGACCGACGGATCGCCCAGCACTGTTGTCACAGAAGGTGCTATCCCGAAGAATTTGGCCGTCTCTATTGTCATTTTGTCTTTGATGCTGAAGACATAAACCTCTTTAGTTATCAAAAGAAGAAGAAGAATGAAGTAAACCACCTTTGAGTACGCTTTAACGGAGGTTTTTGATGACGTGTGACATTGTGCTAGATTCAAATGGTTAGAAGCATAGCATAATTGGCTCTATCCTCCAATGGGTACCAATTTTTTACCTGGGATCCCTCTGTTCTTATAGACCCTTCTAAGCATTCCTAATACGCTAGAAACGATAGAGAAGCTACTTTATGATAAGCTATCTATGACAAAAAGGGGCGGAAAATAGCTTTTATATTGTTTTTAGCTTATTAGAAATGCTTAGAAAGAAGCTAAAATAATAGCAGCAAATTAAAAAATGAGTACCCATTCGGGCACAGAGATATTTTAGATAGATGTGAAAGCAACCAACTGTTCTGCTAGGCGATGAGACACTTTTGTACAACGAAGGCCTGGAATCTTTGTGGAGCCGTTCTTGGTGGTCTTCATAAGTGGTCTCAGCGTCGGAGGAGGAACTGGAATAGGGCACTTTAACCATACTAACATGTTGGTTACATGTTTTTGAGCCTCTATTTGATGGCGACTCCTCCTCCATGAGGTTATCTGAAGACAAGCAAAGGATGAGTGGTTCTGTTTTACAAGTTGCGGGTCTTTTTGCTTTACGCTTATAAAATTTCCATATTTTGCCTTTGTAAACTCACAATTTATACTAGAAATATACAAAACATAAAAAATATAACATATATGACTAAACTATCAGCAGAATTTTTTTCAAGTCATTTAATTTAATTTGTCATGAGCGGAAATATTTTAAACATTATGCCAAAAAATATATGAAAGCTAATGTAACACAATTTTATTTTTTATTTTTATTGAAATTAGAGTCATATAGTTTTTTTTATGTTTTTGATAGAGCTTTTGTTCATCTTTTTCTTAAAAATTGTGAATAAAAAAATTTTAATATATCTTCATGATTAAATTTTCAAAAATAAAGACAGATTAAGCACTTTTTTCTTCTTTGTTTTGGTTTTCAGCTTTGAGGTTAACAATTCTGGCTTTCTTCTTTGTCTTTGCTGTAGTCTTCTAGTTTTAGCCTTTGGGAATCTTCTCTGTAGTTCTGATTTTCGGCTTTCGGTCAAGTCTCCAGTTTTTAAAAATTGCAACTTTTTTTGTTGTTGTAAAATTCAATTCTTTATCCGTTTGACAAAAGAAAAAAGCACAATTTACTAGTTACAATAGCAGAAGCACACTTCAAAGATAACCAGCTCAAAAATAGATTTTTACTATTTTGTATGTTGTTTAAAATTCTAAAAGCTATAGAAAATACCATTTTAAGACTGCAAAAGCACTTTTCGATAAAGTATTCCCCAAAAGTTGACTTTTCACGTTGATCTCCCAAGGTAAAGCATGTGTTTTAGGGTGTTTTCAGACCCCATATACTTAAATTTTATTGACCGAATTAAAACCCATTTTTGAGGTGGTTTCATAAAGTGTACTCTGGCCGTTTCAGTATGCAATAATTTACAAATGATCAGCTGTCTGGCTTGCAATAATATAAATATAAAAACCAAGTCTACAGTCAACAAGCTCAAGCTTCACCAAAAAATTGGCAGTAGTGGGGGGAAAAAGGGTTTCCTTAATGGCAGTGAAAATAAAAAGCAGTTTATTTGGTAGCGTCAGAAATTTCGTCTCCAGTATCTAGGTGAGGTTGGTGGGGCTGGCTGTTGGTTGTAAGCTAAAAGAAATAAATTAAGCAATTTATACCTCTTATTTACCCTACTCTCTCTATTTCAGCCACAGCTTGAGGGCAAAAACTAGCAAAGTACACCATGTTTTATTACATTTTTAATATAAAAGCAAAAAAACCACAACATGTGGCTCTAATAAGCCATATACGAATCTATTAGAGAGAATACGATAAGCTAAATATTAGGTTGCGTCATAAGTCCTGCGATTTTTGCGATGGTCAGTCAAGTTCAGTCATTTCCGAACTTTCTTCCAAATTGTTTTAAGTATTGTGCACTTTGAACTCTTGCCGATGAATGCCAGGATCACAGCAGAAGTCTATTCGGAGCAATTGAAAGGGTTAAAGAAGCCATGTCTCGGGATCGTCCTCATCCAAAAATACACGTATGTGCTTTTCCTTCACGACAATGCTAGGCCCTGCTATGATGTTTTGAATAAAAAGTAAAAAACAATGGTGCGAATTGGATCTTTGAGCAAAAAGCGCAGGACTTATGTCACAAACTAATGGGTGGCACACACTGATACAGCACTACACACACCAAAAGTAGTTGCTTTTATTTACAGACTTACTTAATGGCTTCATAATCCACGTTACTACTTATCTGAAGGTAGCTGTTTTTCAATTTAGAAACGTTTTTATTGAAATAATCATTAGTCTATGTATAATAACCACCCCTCCCCCAAAAAATACCTCATTTTTTAAAAGGATGAAGGGCATAGGGGATAGGGATTGGGTGGGGGGATTAAAGGGCTTTAAAAACTTGCACAAAGAGCTAACCACTTCATTTGAAATTTTCCAGTCTCCACAGTAGGGTAGAGGCAGTCCATTGGGTCCTAATGGACAAGGGGCGTCTAGACCAGGTAGTCCCTGCAACTTGTCAAACTTAAAACAGGACTGAAAGAGTGCAAGCCCCCTACCTGGTCTCCCTTGGCTCCTTTGCTGCCTTTTAGACCTCGTCCACCGCGCTCTCCCGGCAATCCAATGCTGCCTGGATCGCCCTTTGTGCCCGGTAAACCTGGTTGGCCCTAAATTTTGCTAATATTTTGCATGCCCGAGCCCTGAGACCAAAACATAAAGGAAAAAATAGTGAATAGTATATACACAGAAAAAGGATAGAAGAAACGTAAATGTAATATTTTAGGAAGAAAGTATCTTTTTAAAGTGCCTAATACCTCATTTCTTATGGCCAAAAGTATTTGGACATACGTAAATACCGTATTTCCCTTAATAATCACCCCTAAATTCAAAAAAGGATGTGTTTGTGGCATTCTGTTCTTGTCCTTGGTGAATCGTTGGTGAATCCTGGCATGTTATATACCAAAATGTAGCCTAGATTCTAAGCTACGTTTTGGCATGTAACATGTCTAGGAGTCACCAAAAATATATAGGCCAATACACAATGCCATAAACACATTCTTTTTTGAATTTAGGAGTGGGGGACGCTTATGGGGGGAAATACAGTATTTATGCTTACCGGTCTTCCTTCTCCAGGAGGCCCTCTGAGTCCCATTGGACCAGGTGGACCCTTAAACAAAAACTATTAGGTTTGGAGTTACAACAAATTTTGCATACCGGTAGACCGAGTGGACCGGGCAGTCCAGGTTGGCCTGTTCTTCCAGGCAGTCCTGGAGGTCCCGGGAGACCATTGCTTCCCTGCAGAGATCAAGAGAAATATAATACTATTTTTCAAATAAAATGTAGAAATAAGGCTCACTCTAGGTCCAGGAGGCCCAGGAGGTCCTCCCACTTTATGAGATGGGGCAGAAAATATGGGTGGGGTGTATGGAGGGGCAGGAGATCCAGGTAGACCTGGAGGACCTATATCTCCTCTGTCTCCCTTCGCACCAGAATGGCCAGGCAGGCCTTGCGGTCCTCTTTCTCCAGGTCTTCCAGGTGGTCCCTGTAAATCTGGTCAAATCTTCAAGCAAATTAAAAATTTGTACCATCAAAACTGGTTGATGCCCTCTGTATGTAGACAGCTGGAGACTCAAGTTTCTCAGCAACTCCTCTTGTAGAATGGGCAGCAACTTTAGTGCAAGTGACTTAGCTGTCTCGTTGGTTGCACCCACTACTCCTGTTTTGCCCTTGAAATTATGAATGAGGTAGGAAAAAATGGGTTTGCACCGAAATGGAATCGAACCCATGGCTTCTTTTGTAAATAAAAGAAAATTATTTTTTTTATTCTTTTTTTATTATTATTTTCTATTTTTTGGTAAAAAAGTGATAGGTTGGAAAATGTGGAAAAAAGAAGACACAAAAAGAGAGACCAACACGTCACAAACTTTACTAAATACACCACCAAAGCAAAAAAACAAAAGTTTAACCAACCCGTCGACCCCTTTTGCCAGGTGGTCCAATTGGTCCGGACAATCCAGCTGGACCTCTTTGTCCCGGTGTTCCCATCAGGCCTGCTTCACCCTGTATATTTTATTGTTTATATTGGATTGTGTTCCTTTTTGACATAACTGTGGTATGTGGGGATTTCCGAAAATCGGCATTTTTTGTTGTCATTTAAAAAAAAACATGATTTTTGGATTACTTTGGGAGGTTACCGTATAATTATTTAATAGTTATTTCATATATTTCATAGTTATTTAATAATTATTTATAGTTATTTCATATATTTCATAGTTATTTAATAATTATTTATAGTTATTTCATATATTTCATAGTTATTTAATAATTTATTTATAGTTATTTCATA
>BBSZ01013334.1:0-11212 GCA_000981365.1 Subanguina moxae
TTCTTTAGCTAAGTGTTTACACACCCATCCTAATTACTTCTTTCTGGACTTGACAGCACGCTTCACCCCAAGAGTTTTCCTTTCCTATCCATATTTTATAGCCAGGGTGTCAAGTTGACAGTTGCGCCGAGAATCTTGCCGAGAAAATCAATGTGACCGAGCGAGAAACCGAGAAAATCGATTTGGCCGAGCGAGAAACCGAGAACGAGAAACAGGCTAAACCCGAGAACGAGAAACCGAGATTCTCGGAATTTTCTCGCTCGGCCTCCAACACTAGTGTTGGTGTGACGCCAATATTAAAAGTTTAGCTTAGACTTTTTGAGTCTAGAATCAATACAGGGTTATTAAATAATTTCTCACTTTTTAGCAGTAGTAAAGCTCTGTAAACCCTTTGTAAATCTGGACATTTAAGAGGATTGGTGGTTAAAATAATAAAAAAATCGGCTGCTGCGGGGTGTAACTTACCAAACTTTTTAAAGTATCAGCATTTTTTTCAACAACCCTGGGCTCTACCCAAGTTCTACAACCGCTAGTTCTCGACCGGTGATTCTTTAACCGGTAAGTTCTTCAACCAGTAAATTCTCCACCCACTTGTTCTTTAATTGGGTAGTTTTCTACTTGTTTTTTTGTAGCTTATAGACATAAATAACATTTTTATAGTCTTTGGGGTACAATTAAGAAAAAATACCAATTTAAATTGGAGGAAAGAAACCTTTATTTACGTTCTTACTGTTGTTTAAGTTACATTAAAAGACATATTATTCATTAATAGCTCGTGTTGGGCCTGCCTGAGGCGGGCCACCTGCTCGCCGCCACGCTGCTTGATGCAACGATGACGGAAAAACTATATTTCTTTTAACTTTTTTTCACTTTTTTATCGATCAAGGAACTCCACACCGTTCAAACTCACACCGTTAGTTCTTGAAATGCTTTCTTTAACATTTAAAATTTAGATATAATTACGAGTCTTAAGCGCATTTTGACAGGTTAGGTGGCAATGTAAAACACAGTGTCAATTCGATATCATTTGAAAGGGTTTTTTAAACATTTTAGTCACACTAATTGTGTCGATGTACTACCCGGTTAAAGAACAACTGATTGAGGCAATTTCCGATTTTTCAATAGGTAGATAACAACCTAGTTGAAGAATTAACCAGTTGAAGAATTAACCAGTTGAAGAACTTACCAGTTGAAGAATTACCGGTCGAGAACTTTCCAGCCGAGAACAATCGGTTGAAGAACTCGAGTAGAGCCCCACCCTGTAAATCCCACATCTTGCTTTTCATCTCTTATTAATGAGAAGCGGTCGACCAACCTCCTTACTTTGCTACGTTATTGAGACGTAAACCATAAACAAGTCAAGTGCTTCATGAAAGGAAAAGATGGCTGTTTTTAGAATATACGGTATTTGAGTTAAGTCCAACTGGTTTCAGCTCAAAGTTAACTACAAGACCCTCCATGAAAACATTGTTAAACACGCCTATTTGGGAAGGTAAAATTTGAGGATTAAAGACTGGAGTTTGAATCTTTTTTACCATTATTATTTTCCCAGGTGGTGGAGTTACAGTGAGATGATTGGAGAAGTAATTACGTGCTCACTTATCGGTTTTCTTTGATTTTTTATTCCTCGGAGTTAACTATATTTATGTTTTCTTGCAGAACGCTCAATAATCCCCGCCGGAGCCAGAAGCTTGGAACCACGTGTCAATGTGTACAAATCGGCGTTTCTGTTTACCTCAAATTCTGATTCTATAACTGTAACATATTGTGCTCGTATTGATCTCAGGTGAAACCTGCTTTCTATTAAGTTGATGCAAAATCATTCGGCGTTTTTACACACAAATTTTTAGCCAATTATACAAGATTTATGCCCAACAATTTTACGGAGGCTTTTTAGCCCGGTTTTTGAGCTGCCGAATGGTATGGTATATCTGAAGAGTCGTGAAAAATTTTCCTCAAAATTTCGATGCAGATGCATGCATTTTCAACTTCTCAAAAACTCGTACATTTAATCTATATGTCCCTTAACAGCTCATAAAGTGGGCTAAAAAAACCCACATAAAAGTGTTTGGTTGTATACCCGTAAAAGCATCTACGATCTTTTGTGCAAAAGTGTCGGACAATTTCGCATCTACTTAACAGAATTGTTTTGAAATTTTATTTTCTTCTGACTTTTAGGGGCAAAACTTCTTCTTGGTACAAAAAAATTTGTGGTGAGGACAGAAATTTTTGGAAAATGTCTGTTAGTTGATTCGTGTGAATTGCAGGAGATATATTAGTTGAACAAATGCGAAGTTTGCGCCTCTATTTCTTCAATTTATATGGTGAAAATCATGTCCTAGAGACGTTAGTTTAAGTAATTGCTCGTTTTTGTCGGTTTGTTGTTGTTACAAATGGAAACTAGAGATTTTAATAAAAAAAATATTTCAAACTTCAACATTAAACATTAAAGTTTTTGTTCATAATTGTAACGATTCGTCGTCGGAGACCTACTCAAAGGTCTCAAAGTCTACTTTGAACTTTAAAAATTTGGAATAGAGTTCCAGATGGAGTTATAAAAATACTAAATTTCTCATATTTCATGGGAAAAGCCAACGGTCTAAACATGCCTATCATTTTGAAAAGAAGCAATGGCCTAATGGAATATTTCTTTTGTCGTGATTTACAAAAACATGATACTTTTGTCACAGGCTCTGTAGTAAAATTGTCTTAAGTCACTATTCATGCTTGCTTCAATTCGGTGCTTTTCTAGATTTTTGCGCACTCAGGAAGAAATTTGGAATATCTACTAACCTGCAGCTTTTGCGAAAAGTCTCTTTTGCGTTTTTATAAACCTTTACTTTATGTAGCGCACATCATCGTCTTCAGAAATTTGTTCTAGTTCATGGCAAAAACATTTTTATATTAAAACATTTTTATTGCAAGCAGCAGAAGATGAATGAAGAGGAAGTTGAAGCTCGAAGAGACCTCCTGCACGAACTCAGTCAGTATCTGATGCGACCTCAGAAAAAAGTCCAATCTCGAGATGAAGGATGGATGAATTGAGCCTATATTCAAATTGACGATCTACATGAACATATTCGGAAAAAGAAGACTGGAGGGGTGATATCCAATCTGTAGAGATGCTGAAACCGCTGGTCAAGACCAAATTTGTGGGCTACGGACCAAATTTTAGTGACTTCACTGAGTGGATCAGCACTGGGTAGAGCAGTCTTGTTTGTGAAGCTTGAAAATTGATTGAAACATTTTAGAGACATTGTCTCCATACAAAAAGACGGCAATGTGAAGATAGTGACCCATAAGGATGACCTGATTTACGACAGGAATGATAAGCTGGTGGAGCATTGGGGGATGGAAAGGCTGATGGCTCAGGAAGACAGCATCAATGGAGTCCAAGTAGGACTTCAGCACTTGAAAAGAAGATTATGAAAGAATGTTAAGGTTGTTCAAGTTTGTCATGGAGCTCCAGTAATAGCTGTCATAGTTCCCAAGTCTTCAAAGTGTGTTCCCGAGTTCCCGAGTAATAGCTGCTAGCGATTTTACAGGAGCAAGACCAACCTTAATGTAGTTGTAGGTGTATTTTTCGAAAACAGTGAACAGCAACTAGACCTGGCCTCAATAAAACGACGAACTTAAGCCAGTCTCGACTCATATACAATCCCCTCTGAAAGCTAGTCGCTCCTCCACGATTAGTAATCCAAAATAATCTGCCGAAAGGAGTTTATCCGGAACGACGATAATCTTAATAAACGTCATCTCAATGTTTGAGACTCAAACATATATTAGTTATGGTTTAAGTTATATGAAGTTCAGATGCACGCGAAATGAATAAATTTTGATTATTTTCAGCTTGTTGGTTCATCATCAAGGACGGACATCACAGTTTCAAATGAGAAACTTCTGCAAAACCATCGCAAATTTAGAAGCAGTACATCGATCAGCGAAGTCCACACAAAACAGGGAATTCCTGTCGAAAGCCTGTAAAAAACGTTTAGTCAACTTTAGCTGTAAGAAGGACTTGCACAGCAGCAGCAGTTGGACCTCGTAAAAGCAGGCAGTATCCTCATGTTAGCCTGTCCCTCGATCTGGAATTGAATTACTATATTTTTCTTCAAGGCATCCACAACCACCAAATCATGTCCATATTGCTGCAACGAAATCTGAATTGAGAAAAATAAAATGGTTTAACAACACAAAAAAAAGACGCAGAAGTACCTCAATCATGCCATTGCAAATCTTTCTGTGAAGCTTAACCGTAGGGTGCACTTTGTACGAAATGCATTTGGCGATGAAAAAGATCTAAATACGATCAACTAAAATGACGAACCATCAGAATGTACACAGACAGATTCCTAGATTAACAGTTGGCTTTGGAAAAGGACAGTACTTTTTATTCATAGGCCCTATACAGCACAACAAGAAGATTTAGTTTCAAGAAAACTACCTTTGGTTTCACTACATCTGCGATAGTATTCATTTCGCCTTTTTTGGGTTGGAACAATTTTCATCTAAAAGCATCACAATAAACTTCTGGATAGAAAATGACATTGATAACTCTACTAGATTATATTTGAGACATAATGAATGCATGAAAATAGCATGACCCACCATTATAACCCACCCTTGGATTAAATGCAAAAAACCAGAAACAGAAAGAAAACAAAAAAAAAGTTAGGTTCTTCGAACGAGAAAATCAGAAGTAATACCTTAGGATGCGATAGAGAAAGGAAAAAGCCAGGACTCGTCTGTGGAAGAGACCTTAACATCTGACATGCACCAATTCCTTTATGATTTTTTAATGATATTTGGTAGAAGAACCATCACATATGAATATGACACTTGGTCTCATGAGCTTTATTATCTCGACAACAAACTTCTATAGAATAGAAAGCATATGAGGTGTTGGGGACGTTGTCCCGACACGAATGTTGATGTGTTGTCTTTGTGAGGAGTATATATATATATACTCGCCAGAGGGATTGTATTCAGTAGGTGTGTGAATCAGTTGAAAGAGCAGTCGTCCCGAACTGGTAGTTGTGGATTATCGAAAGAGCAGTCGTCCCAAGCTGATAATTGTGAAATGGTAATCGTGAACTTTATGCCTTTTTTCTTAAATATAATAATAATTTTTTTTCAGGCCGCCAATGCTTTGGGTGTCGATTTTGGCCTAGCCGGATGGGAACATGAATTGGAGTTTAATATGAACGTACAAGCAGCTATAGTAACCAATTTCTTCTTCTGCACAACCGTTCACTGCAATTTCTCGTTGTTCGTGTTAGGCGACGCTGAAGGTGCCCCATCTATAATCGTTCAAGAGCAAAATCAAACACAGCTCTGTGGGAACGGAATCGCAGTTTTCGCAGCACAATGAGGTATGTGTTCAACTATTATGAAATATGCTTTTCCAGATAATAATAATATGTCTTTATTTTCAGGCCAGAATCGTTGAACTCGCAACCCGCTTGGACTGGGAAGAGCGAATAATGTCAGTCGGACTGCTTTTTCAGAGTGACGGATTTTCCTGCTCATACAACTTCGACAGGAACACGGCTCCAACAATATTTTCTGTTCGCTCTATTCTGGCCGTGCAGTATAACAATTTCGAACTATTTAATACTGATGGATCAATTGCGAATAATGAGATTCTGCTGACTAACCTTGTAAGAGATCTACGTGTATTTATCGTTGTTGTGCTGTAAAAAATAAAATAAAATTGTCATATCTTATTTTGGTAGTTTTTGGTGGAGGGGAAAAAACCATCTTCTTTCAAAACAAACAAGATTATCTTTATTCCTTGCCGTTAATTATAAGACGACTTATATGTTCGAAACCATCAAGGACTTTTTCATACTCACTGCTTTTTGTTTGAGTCTCGTCAATCCGCTTTTCGGCGCTACTCGGTTATAACCGCAAAACAATTGTCCACTTTCATCACGTCTATCTGAAATATATCTTCTAGTTTTTGTATTTGCATACACAACTACAGGGTGTTTCAAGAAATAGCACGTTTGTTTGATGACCTTTACTCGCTTCCTCACAGAGTCGTGTTCACAAATGGGTTGCAGAAAAAACTGCCATAGCTGAATAGGACCGGGCCAAAACAACTCGCCTTACCGTTTTTAGGGTACCACTAAGATAGGCTAGAGGAGGATGGGACACGTATTTATTGGCAGTCAAATTTTCAAAAAATAGCTTATAAACAGTAATTCAGCCCTGTCGAACCTTCTTTAGAATACCCCAGTTAATACAGGAAATAGAGTTTCAGAAGCTAAGTAAAAAAAAATCACACCAACTGGACATTCATTTGGTCTGGTTGGTGTTATGCATAAACAAATAAGCTTGTGAACATTCCTCTCTGGACAAGCATTGTGATTCACAATTTATGAGAAAAAAAAAATTGCAAAAAAATGGGCTTGGGGGACCAAGAAAAAATTTATAAAGTAGAGTTATCAATGTCATTTTTTATCCAGAAGTCTACTGTGATGCTTTTAGATGAAAATTGTTCCAACCCCTTTCTAAATCTCACTTTACTATCAATCAAGACGCCGTACGGCGCCAATCAAGCTAGTTATAATATTATTATGAATGCTTCACGGAATATGAAAGTGATCATATGCATCTGGCTCACTTATAACATGTTGTAAGTAACAATTTCTTTTTCCGTATAATCTCTATTAAGTAAACCTCTCTGTAGGGCAATTTACCTGCAGGGCAATTTACTTGCAGGGCAATTTACCCGTAGGGCAATTTACCTGCAGGGCAAACTATGGGGAATCTTTTAAGCGCAAACACGCATGAAAAACATTGGAAAATGATAGAACCAGCAGCAAGAAAGAAAAAACGTCCAAAATAGGCCATTTTTCGAATTTTTACGTTTCCCGCAATTTTTCGCTAATACAAAGGAATTCAAAATTTGAACGCACGTGAGCTTGCCGTATGTTGTTTTCACAATTCCTGGACAAAAGTACGAGTGCAATGCTAATGCAATTTTATTAATACCCTTGTCTTTGTGTGGGTAATTCTTTTTTGTTCTGATTTTCAGCGTTGGGTTAAATTTTATCAATACCGTTGTCTTTATGTACATTGACGTCATTTTAGATATTTTCGTCGCTATGGCTAACATGTTTTTTGTTAATCTTTATTGTAATGATGGGTTCAAGAAAACTTTTCATGCAAACAATGAGGTTTCTGGCACGAAGGTTATCGACGTTGCTGCGAAAGTTTTGAAAATGTGTGGATCGGACGAGGTCTATGAATGTGGCGAAATCAAGTATCTGGGTTTCTCCAACAGAGAGATGGTGGTCAAAGATGGTGATCCAATCGAAGACGGTCGACACTATCTCGTCAATCTGAAAGTGCGCAAAGTTCTCGAAGAGGTTGGTATTGCATTTGTTTGTGAAATTTGGTTAAATTTTTGTGTGGTTTGCCGTCAGAACTTGCGTCGAATTTTAAAATAATGTTCAATTTTAAAGAATTTTGAACTTCCTTGGTCCTAACTTCCTTGGTATTGTTTGGATCTTACTTGTTGGTGCCACCTTATAGTTTTTCAGCCCAAACCATAGGGGGACCAGGCCTTTTAGGGGGGAGTCAAGGTCGTTTGAATTGTGGTATTGTACAAAGAACGGCATCAAAAATTTAACGGATTTCCACGAACACAATTTCAAAGAAAATGATCTCCATTTAATAATTGAAAGGTCTATTGAAAGAACTTACATGAAATTAGATTATGTTTGTTCAGAAAGAAGACTTCTGTAAAATTCTTCATGATCTGAATGGGGGAGTTGAAAAGAATGTGTTGATTTTGGGCGAAACTGGAGTTGGGAAATCCACTTGGATTAATGCTTTTGCCAACTACGTGACTTTTGCGTCTTTGGTCTGAATTTTGTTTCAATTCTGTTTTCCATTTGCGATAAAAATCGTTTTGTAATTCAGGATGACGCCTTGCTAGCGGATAATCCCGTCTGTTTGATTCCGACTACATTTGATATTCATCATGGGGAAAAGTCATTTCCTGTTCAATATGGCGACGTGGAAAGTGCAGATGAGAATGTTAAAAATTCTGGTCAATCAGCGACTTTAATGCCAAAGGCTCATGTCTTTGAAACAGTAAATAATGGTTGTCTACGTCTTATCGATACGCCTGGCATTGGTGACACGGGTGGGCTTGAGCAAGATAAGAAGAATGTGGACAATATCCTTCGCTACATCTCAACTGTTGGTGAGATTCATGCGATTTGTGTGTTGTTGAAGCCTAATCTTTCTCGTTTGACTGTCGCTTTCCAATATTGTATCAGTGAGCTGTTTGCGAACCTTCATAAGAGTGCTGCCAAGAACATCGTCTTTTGCTTCACCAATTCACGTGCGACCATGTTTCGGCCAGGTTATAGTTGTTTCAAGTAGTGTCACAGTCATCGATGAACTTTTAGGAGACACTTGGAAGTCGCTGGAAGTTTATTTGAGTGAGCTTGAAAAAAAATATGGAATTTCGATCGAACTTTCACCAAAAACTTGCTTTTGTTTCGACAATGACTGTTTCCGTTATTTGATCAGTATCAAGCGTGGTTTAATTTGTAGCGAAGAAGACAAAGAAGAGATGAGCAAAAGTTGGGTTAAGACTGTTGCTGAAACCTCGCGTTTAGTGAAGCGTCTGCTCGACCTTGTAGCCTTCTTTTTTTTGAAAACTTCTTAATATTTCTCATTTACTTTGTGTACTGTTTTAGGAACCTCATTCAACAGCGAACACCATTTCTTTGAATGAAACGCGTCGTATTATTGGTTCGATTTCCATTTATTTTTTGAGTTAAAACTGATTTTTAGAAACTTTGTCTCCAGCTTTGGCACGAATTACTCAGGCAGTTCAGGTTGCTTGATAAAATAAAATGCTTATCCTGTCGCTATTCTTTCTTTTCTTTGTTCTCAATTCAGGCAAACATTGCGGCTGTTGATGAGCATAGGAATCATCTTCAGAAAATCGACGAAACTAAGGTTGGTTTGCAGCAGAGGTTGAAAGTTCCGGTCATATTTGTCGAGTCGAATGCTTTGGAGCGCCCAAGGACTGTGTGCACTTCCACCGAATGTATTGGGACTAGCTCAGATTCTGCTGGCCACGTTTCTGCAGTTTATAAGACAGTGTGTCACGAAATCTGGTAATCTTTCTCTTGTAATCGATGTCAACATTTACGTTCCTGGTTTATATTTAGCTACTTGGACGGGATCACCGTTTTTCCGGACCCTATGATTCAAAAATGCTATGCGTTTAGCGGAGCTGAAAAATGCCGAGTAAATTTTTGGTCATACTTTTCAGAAGTAAATGGTGTTTTTAAGTTTTGTAAATGTTCGTGGGATACTCATCGCCATATTTTTTCTGAGCCCAATGAGCAGAAAAAGATGGTCGATGATGAGAGCGTTCTGCAACTCTTAAATATGAACGACGATAAAAAAGCTGTAATTGCGAAGGCCATTGAAAATTGTGAAACGAAGAAAAGGCAGTATGAGAAAGAGCAGAAGCGCATCAATGAAATTGCGGCTTCCTTCGGTTCTTTTTTGAAGAAAAATGCTATTGTTTCGTACAATGACGCGGTCAAGGCCTATATTCTAATGTCGATTCGAGAAGCTGAAGTCGTCGCAAAGAATACAAAGAATTATGCAAAGGTGAAGGGATTGAAGAAAGCATTGGCCGCTTACCAAGCGCAGAAAAAGGTAGTGTCTTGTTTCTTCTCGCATATTTATTTTCTCTTTTAGCTGATCGAGCAGGAGTGCGGAGACAACAGTGTTGGCGGGTTAACCGATATCAAAGTATTTTACGATGAACTCGTCAATCTACCTCTAACCGGTGAGTCTTATTAGAAATTTTGCGTGTCTGCATCCTCTCTTGTTTCAGGATCTAACATCAAGCTGCTGTTTGAAGCTGAAAATCGTGATAGAGAGATGCAGGTGAAAATTTATCCTTTTTGGTTTTTTTTATAAGCGTTGTTCATCTAGTTCCAACATACTGAGAATAGGTTCAAGGCAGAACGTTTCGTCCCAGATCGGCCGTCTCCACCTCCTTCGCCTTCTACAACTCCTTCGCCTTCTACACCTCCTTCGCCACCTGTCGTGCAGCATGATGTCGGAACCGTCAGAAATATGTTCAATACCTTGACTTGTTGGCTCCGAAGGGGCCAATAAGGACTCCGTATTGAGAAGATGTATTTTTCCCTTCTTTATACCTGTTACGCTGTTACAAAATTTAAATGTGTTTTGGATGTTACTGTTATTTTGGATTTTTTTGTCGATAAAGTTTCATTTGTTCACGTCTTTTATGTGTTATATTTGTGGAGTCTTGGTAGGCCTGTGCAGTTATTTGCACTGATGGCAGAGATTCTAAAAACACACAAGTCATAATTCGTAGTCAGCGTGGTGCAACCCTGCTACTGTATTATATGCCCCCCCCCCAAAAAAAAAAAAAAAAAAAAACCCTTCCCTCAAAAAAGAACTTGGGATTTATAGGTACATTGACCATATAAAAAGCATTTTTTTTTTCATTTTTAGGGGATGAAGGGCTATATAGGGAGGGGAAGGAACAAGTAAGGGGTCCCTTTCTAAGGAGGGCCCACTCAGGTAAAGAGAAGATCTTGAACATAGCTTTGTCAACTGGGCTTTACCGCATAAAGAAGCTCTAGCATGCATGCTATTTGTATGCATCCACAGCTTGCCTCAAGTGATTTTTCTCTTAGATATGCTTGTGTGCGCATCTCAACTCCAAGCCCCCGTAAGTGGTGAAGGGGACTTGATAGTTAGAGATGCGCGCACAGGCTTACCTGCGAGATGAATCCGGGTATATTGTATTTTTTTCTTTTGCGGGCTTAATCCAGTAGAGTCAAAGTCTTTTTAGGTTAGCTTGTTTATTTTTGGTTTTACAGTCGCCGAAATTTTGGTACATTGTAATGGGGCCCATCATTGTGTTTATTTTCGATCGGATAATTGGGATGCGCAAAAACTACAAACAATTGAGAATTGTAGCAGCTGCCATTCTACCTTCTGGTTTGTTTCTAAGGCTAGCTGGACTATGGAAATTGTGTTTATTTTTCTTCAGACATATTGTACATCCAATTCAAACGACCTCATTCTTTCAAATTCCGCAGGTTTACTTGTTTGCTTTCAATTATTCTTTTTCTACGAAATTTAAGTGTAGTGGGCAGTGGGTGAGAATCAGTTGTCCAGCCTTCAGTTG
>BBSZ01013335.1:0-32588 GCA_000981365.1 Subanguina moxae
CTACAGCTACGGTGTAGATATAGGTTCAATTTTTTGGCACAGTGTAAGTGTAGATGTAGGTGTAGATATTTGGCAAATTCTTTGACCCTTTTCACCATATCTGAAATAATCTTGCAGGATAGAGTCCAACTGCAGCCCAAATCCGACCCCACAATCTTGCCAGTATTCGAGAAAAGATTGTCGACCGATATACCAGACCAGTCGGTCACACAATTCTCAACAGCTTCCTCTTACTCCAGCGAAATCCAGTTTGCCAGACCAATTTCCTTTTACACCAGCACCAGCAAAAAAGGGTGCAAGTCGATGAGTAGTTATGAGGATGAGATCATAGGCCCTCATATACTCAAATATGCTGCTGATCCTCTCAAAAAGAGTTCCACAGAAGAGAAAGGGGAATATGGCAGGTTGAGCACAAGCTACAACGAAAGCAAGCCAGTCATGACTGCTGACAGAAGAATGTCGCTGCAAATGCAGGACGAGAGAAGGGTTTTTACTCAAGTGCTTCAGAACCCGGGGGCTCTGGCTATTCAGAAAAAATCAGGCAACAAACGAACCAATACAGCAATAAGGGGAGTGGACTTTCTACAGGTAAATTTATTGGAAAAAATAAGCGGCTCCAGATAATCTAATCAAAAAATTTGTCTTCCAGATTCCAGTGCAAATGCTAACCCCCTCGACTGTAGGTATAATCAACAGAGGGTTTGACGAGTTGCCTAGTTCTCCGAAGGATTTTACGGAAGTGAATATTGACAAACAAACCATTTAGTTGTTTAATTATAAATATAAAAAAATCAAATAAACAGCCGAGTCCGCTGTAACCTTCTTTGACCTGTTTCAACTCTTATTTCAATAGGGCACATGGGACGCACATAGCACAGGTTCATTTTACAAGTGCCTTACTATAGTTAAAAACCAACGCAAACAGAAAAACAATCCAACAACAAAGTACTTAACAAATACATAACCTAATTAACACATGAGAAATTTACCACTCACTAGGCAGAAGAGGGATCCTTCGAGGGTCTCGACTGCTTTTCATCCCATACCAAGTCCTCTTTGCTCGTATTTATTCTGACTTGATTTGGCTGCGCTTGCTTTACTTCGGAAATGCTTTGCTCAACCAAATCCTCTAGTATCTCCTCTTTTAGCTTCTGAAACACTAGATCTGGATTCATGTCATCATTTTCCAAATCTGGTTTCCTGGCCACAATCTAAAAAAATTAAGGCTAAATTACACTATACCTCCCAGCACTCGATTACACTATACCCCCAGCACTCTTACCTACGCTGGCCTACCCTAAGCCTAAAAGTCCCGGTAAAAGCCATTTAAGCCATTTAGTATAGTGTAATCGAGTGCCGGGTGTATAGCGTAAGTGCTCAAAATTGCAAAGAAAAAGTTCGTCGTTTAACCAATTGAATTTCGCGTGATCCAGGGAGCTCTGTCTCATTTCCTGAAGAGTCTATTTTGTGATAGATAACCTGCAAAAAAGGGTTGTTAAGCAGTCATGATTGGGCTAAGATACATAAACATACCTTGACATCTCTAAATCCAGCTGCTTCCAAATGCTCCAAATAACGCAGAGGGTCTGCTTCCAGTGGTCTCAGAATATTTTGCTTCTCCAGTTTTTTCAACCGAAAAGTTTGTTGAATAAATTTCACGCGACTAAAATTTGAAGGTTTACCTCTTCAGGTCCATTCCACACACCATTTGTTTGCCTGGTTTTAAAGTCCGCCTGAAAATGCAAGTGTTCTTTTACCTCGAAATCTAAATACATACCAAAGTTCTTCAACGATCTCTTTCATTTGGACGTCGCTCCAGAAGTAGAATACATCCACATGATAGATGCCATCGAATAAACCAGTGGGGTAGGGCAAAAGAACTAGCACATTGTTGGCCTAAAATCAGTATCAAACGTGTAAAATAAATAGCTAAGCACAAAAGCATGACTTACGCAATCTAGAAACACCCTTTTATCTTCTCTATTTGTTTGAAGCACAAATCTTTTAGACGCCACTTCACTTAAATTACACATTTTGTGTGCTAATCCCACGTTGAAAGAGCAAGAAAGAAAAGAGCAAGAACTCGAAGATACCTCATGTAAGAAGATAATTCCATGCCATAAGCTGCACCACTCCCGTGTTTGAACTTGTCAAGCAGCATTTTTATTCCATCTCCACGCCCATAACCCACTTCGAGGACATTATCATCTCAAAAAATTAGAGTGAATTGAGGTACTACTGTATTATGCCCGCAGATAATACCCCCCAAATAAATAAAGATTTTAAACATTGCTTTTTAATATAGTAGATTCGTGAATTGGTTTTTTGGAAAAGTTAATACAAAGCTACCTGGCTGGACATCTAGCCGTTCTAATACTGAATGCACAATTGGTCGCGAAATTTTGCTCCAGCGCCTTGTAAGAACTGCCCCGGCAATCGATTTTTGAGGACATCTGTACTGAAAAGAAGCCGCTGAGCGATGATCAGCAAACTAGAAGTAAAAATATACCTGAGATCTTAGCTGTTGAGCCACTATTTTTCGCAAACTCTTGTAAATGAAAGACATCAAAGCAAGGGGAGTTCTGAAAAAACCGAAAACTCTGATTTGAAAGTTTGAATTACACTGCTCAAAGACTGCGTCAATAAAGGCAAAAAACTAGTTCAAATAGTTAAACAAAAGCAGTTTTGACGCCTTGCTACCAGTGTTTTTCAGAGGTATGTGTTTCACATGCATGTTTTGTAAGAAATCAAAATTCCTGAAGATGAGACAAGATAAGCCCCTAGTCCCTTTTTACCATTCTCAAAACATTTTCTTTTGTCTTTCTCGTTTACGACAAATCTTAAGGAGTTTTATATTTCCATCTGCAAAAAATGTGTTACTTTTTACACCACAAATTTGCCTGAATTTTTACGTCTACTGGTTTATTTAATGCGAAAACAAGAGCCCTATAGAATCTTAAAACTGAGTATAGTGGTGCGCTAGCATCCAAACTTCACTCATGCTGCTGGGCATAATTTAAAAAGGGTACTGCATAGTGGTACTAGTACTGCACTTGTAGGTGGTAAAATCTTAGCAAAGGCCATTGCAATTTTAGATGGTAACGTTGAAGTAAAGATGCTTTCATCTAACAATTGTTAAAAATTAGCTTGGAGCAATAAATTATAACGGGAAAGCGTTAGCTTATCATCTTATTGATTAAGAAGGAAAGCAAGGATAACAATAAATCATCTGCATTAATCTCCAATATCCTCGCTTACCAGTAAATGATTTTAATTACCTTTATTTTAATTAACAAATTGCTGATTACAACAGTTTTTACATATGTTTAAACATTTTTAATAAGGCATACACTTAAGTGGTACTAATTAATGACAGCTGAGCTGAAATATAGTAACTGGCAGTTGCCTGTGCACTAGAAAGAGTCTGTGACATGATAAGTTTTTGTACGCTAAAGTTCAGCACACAGCAAATCTTTCGACACAACTTTTAAAAGCTTGTGCACTTGGCTAGTTGAAAAGGAATCGCAAGACCTTGGCTGGTTTAAAATTATGTTATTTTAAGTTTAGAGGACAAAAGCACAAATTATGAACTTTGGCATTTCTACTAAAGCTACTGCTCCACATTCATTTCGGTCAAATTTCGCTTTAATTTTCGGTACAATCAGCTAACTGATCAAAGTTGCAAAAGTTATGGTACTTTTACCAATCCATGAGCCAGCTTATGAGCCCATTAAAGTATGCGCAGTGTTTTTTGGAGTATCTAAAATTTCATTGTTTCGACTTTGACGTCTGTTTTGGTCGGAATAGTGATATTTTTATTTTAACATACGGCGTCTAGGCTTGGGGTAGGCAAGCGTATCTTAAGCCGTAAAGCACTAAGCTTAGGTGAAACAAGGTATAAAATGGGTCTCGACTAACCTACGCTGGCCTACCACCCCTTAAAAAAGTATATCTGTTGCATAAATAAATAATGTGATGCAAGGAAAAGTACCATGCTACCTAAAATACCTAAAACATTAAGTCATAAAAAACTTCAAAGCCATGATTTCTGTATTGGTACTAATGAAGCCAGTATTTAATATTAGGCGGCAGTTGGTGCCTTTCAACCCACTGCAGGTTGTGTCCCAAATTGGTAATTTTGCGATATTCATCTTGTGCACACTTTTTTCTTTCATCTTTCGCAAACAACAATCAAATGGTCGTTCACCTTGGCTTTTTTTTTTATGAGAATGTCTTGTTTTTGTCTGCTCTCTCCTGCCCTTGCTTAGTAACGCATTTGTTATTCATCTTCTTGCTCTAGCTTCTGTTCATTTATCTAAATGTTGAGCTTAGACCAGCTCCAACATGCTAAATTTTAGGCATTTTGTTGTATAAAAAATTTATTCCTCTTCTTCTCTTATCGTTTGTTTTCATAGCCTTCCTTTGTGCAATTACTAATCATAAAGCACAAATGTATTGATTTATTTGTCTATTCATTGGCGATTTTGTTACATGTTCTGTCTGTTATTTGTTGAAATAAAATTTTGTACCGCTTGAAAGCTCTCTTTTCCTTCTTTAAAGTGATAGAGAGACTCTACTGGATCATGCACCCCCTTCCTAAAAAAAAGTTTAGCTCTAGATGCATTTTTTGAAAATAGGGTATAATTCATTAGTACCAATACAGAAATCATGACTTTGAAATTTTTTATGACTTAATGTTTTAGGTATTTTAGGTAGCATGGTACTTTTCCTTGCATCACATTATTTATTTATGCAACAGATATACTTTTTTAAGGGGTGCATTATCCAAAAGGGATTCCGGGGGCTTGAAGTTGAGATGCGCACACACACATACCTGAGACATAAATCATTCGAGAAGAAGCTCTGGATGCATAAAACATGTATGCATACCAGAGCTTCTTCATGCGGTCGGGCCGCAGTTGACACAACTATGTTCAATTTCATACTTGGAGCAAGATGTTCTGTGGAGGTGAAGGGTGTCCAAATCACTTGGACGGAGGTATACCACTTAATTTACTAAGGGCCAATCTCTCCACAAGTATTGCTACTCAAAATCAATTTGATTGTGTTGCCGTTGACACTCGAAACAAAGACGTACAATGGATAGAAAGAATTAAATAGAAGAAATAGGAGAAAAACCACATCCAATGCAGAAATAAGTATATCTGATGCAAAGAAAAAGATTTCTCTTACGAGTATATGAGATAATCCAGTCTAAAATTCTCTTATTTTCCCATCAATCATCTCGTTTTGCAACAATATCGATAAATTCTTCCTTCACCACTTTTTTTTGTTGTTGCCAAACCATTAATCCGCTTATGCAGTCCTGCAGAAGCCCGCCTGACGCCTTATTTCCATGCTCATCTCCGTTTCCACTTCCACTTTTAAACAACCAAAAAAAAAAGGCGAGGAGAGCAAAAGAAACAATCAAGAGAGACAAATAAAATTGAATCCGCTGTTGTCCCTCCAACTAGGGAATTGAGCAAAAACAAAAAATAAAAATAAAGAGCCAATGAGATGGGTAAACCGCCCTGCAACCACCACTTGGTGATGAGACGATGGCGACCTCAAGGTGAGCAGAAGACATTTTTCATCCCTCTTTCTTTTTGTACCAAATCGTTCAACAATAAACACATTTGGAATAAAAAAGATGCAACCTTTCTCTCTAGGTCAATTCCCATATTTTTGCTTTTTTCTCCACAAACAATCATGTTATCTGTCAATTTTTTTTTGTGTATGAGAAAAAATGGTTGTCATAAGTCGAATACCTCTTTTCTGTGTTCATCAATATTTCGACGCTACTTGGTTATACCCCCCTCCCAGAATTCTGTGAGATACTCGGCTGTACCCTCTCCGCCAATCCTCTCAGTTACTCGGTTATGCCCCATCCCTTCCCACAATCCTGTGAGATACTCGATTATACCCCACTCTCCTCCCCCAATCCTGTGAGATACTCGGTTATACCCCCACCCCCCTCCGCCAATCCTGTAAGATACTCGGTTGTATCCTCTCCGCCAATCCTCTCAGCTACTCGGTTATTTAGTTATATATAAGGGAGGATCCAAAAGAAAAAATGGTACCCATTCTAGGACAGGACCAAAAATTGCTCTTTTTTAGGCCATTAGCACAACAGCCTTTGAGGCTACCAAAAATAATGAGGTCCTGTTCCCGAATGGGTACCGACTCTTCAACTTATATGATAAGTCTCGACACGGTACCCATTGGTAGCCTAAAAGGCTGTTGGCCTAAAAATGATATATGTCTGCTAAAAAAAATCTTTCCACCCAAACGGCCAGTCTTCCCAACCAAACGGTTTGAAAATAGACAACCATATGTGGGCAATGGAGGCAGTTGCTAAGCGCTACCTCTTTTTACTTTTCCACACAAATTGTATTAGGAAAAAGTGTTTGTGACTTGGCCGAATCACTCCAACTCTTCTAACTTCTTTTTACTCTTAGACGTGTAGACTGGAGAGTGTACGGCTTCTGTCCATTCCTCATTTATTCCACCACTGGTCTGGCAGAGAAAAAGCAGAAGAAGAAGAAAGTGAGCCGATTGCGGGTGCTAACTGAATAATTTCACCACAGCACTTTTTCCCCCTAGCCAATGTTTTCCTAGAGTGGAACCAGACAATCGGCCTCTTGCATATATCTGCTGATAGATGAAGCTGGGAAAACCGGAGGTTGGTTGTAGTTTTTAAAACTTTCATTTGAGCTTTTTCCACTTTTGTGGGTAGATTTAGTGATAGGAAGCGAATTTCGCCTTCGTGTGCTGGCCCAAACCTCTCTTTCTATTGATCAATATAACACATTCTTGGAAATAGGAAATCTCTCGTCCCAGAAAACTGTTGTTATCAAGACAGATTTGTATACTCTCTGGACCCGTAAGCCTCTGAATCCAGTAGTATACTCTCTGGACCTCCTGAACCCGGTATACCCTCCAGACCCGGTAACCCCCTTTTGACCCCCCTCTCTTTAATTAGGCTATTTTAAACAAGATTTCTGACAAAAAACGGGCTTTGTAGACCAAGGCAAAAAATGGGCGTGTTTGTTGAGGCTCCTCGGCTTACCTCTATCTCTTTGAACTACTCTGATTGCACTACTAATTCTCCACTAAACTACTAAAGTGCATCAGTAGTGCACTTTTTACCAGAACTCATCTCTATATATTTTTCCTGGTGTTAGTTTGTTGTGAATGTGTTGAATTGTTTACTAATAAAAGTAATGGCAAAATAAGGGCTGTATTGGGAGAGGAAGGAAAAGAATAAGACTACCGTATTTCCTCTGATAAGCGCCCCCCGCCTAAATTCAAAAAATATTTGGCCAACCCTAGTATGCATGCTATTTTCATGCATCTACAGCTTGTTCTCCACTAATTTATGTCTCAAG
Source organism: Subanguina moxae (assembly GCA_000981365.1). NCBI lineage: Eukaryota > Metazoa > Nematoda > Chromadorea > Rhabditida > Anguinidae > Subanguina > Subanguina moxae. The sequence continues at coordinate 7,389 of BBSZ01013335.1, forward strand.
TATGCTGGTGTGTGCGCATCTCAACTCCAAGCCCAGGAGCTGCCGGGAGGGCTATCCCTAGGAACCACCCATCAACCAGATCCGACTGTCTTATATAACACGAGAATTTAGCTGGTCAAGCTGCTTTCAAGCCAGTCCAAAATGTTGGTGGTACGCCAAGTGCACCCTCGGCTGCTCATCTATGTGATACTGTGTGTGCTAGCAGTGATTGTAATCTTCCAACTAGGTGCTATCCTGTCTCCACGAGTATCGCTGCCACCACCAGTCGGCAGTCAGGAAAGAGACTTTTATTTGAGAAAAGAGGGCGCAAAAATCTCCTCTCATAAGAGGGACTACAAAAGAGTGCCTGATGATGAACACATGCTGGTTTTGGATGACAACAAAGGGGTCGGCCCTCAGAGAAAGAGGAAGACATTCTACCCTCCCAGAATCAATATGGGTAGTCTTAAGGAAAAAATGTTGACGACTCTTTATTTGTGTTTAGGTGCCTGTCCCAACATCTTTGGGACCATAGTCGTTTTCGTGGCTGTGGTTGAGTCCTCCTACAAAACGTAAGTATGATTTGTGCTGTTTTTTTTTTCTGGTCTGATCCAGCGTCTTTTGACAATTTCACTTAGAGCTACACATACACCTGGTGTGGATGTAGGGATAGGTTTTTAGTATAGCCCTACTCTAGACGTAGGTGTATTTTTTGGAAACAATCGTCTGATTTATAGACGGTATACTAAGTGCACCACTCCCCCAGTGCACCACCCATAGTCCATCGCCCTGTAAGGGGTTGGTGCACTTGGGAGGTGCTGCATTATATACCTTTACAGACCATTTTCCTCTATTTAGTATGGAGGATGAGCAATTTTTTTCTGATTTTAGGCATATAACTAAGTCTTAGACTTAGGGTAGGCCAGCCAGGTTTATAATCCAATAGAGTCAAATGCTGTCCCTTTTTTTTTTCACTTAGGCCATCAATTTTGCAGGCACTACCATGTGGCTCAACAATCTCTGGAGTGTTACTTAAAGACCACCAACTACACCTTTAAACTGGTTGATTTGGATCATGATGAGAGGGTCAACCGGCTGTGCAAGCATGATCAGGTTTTGCCCTTCATTCTCCAAAAAGATTGGACATGTATCGAAAATGTTTTCAGCTGTTCTTCAAAAAGCATTGTGCCGCTTCAGTATATTTGCAGGACGCTGACTGGATGCTGGTTTTGGATGCTGATGCTGGTCTCTATTTACTAGGGTCGGCCTCCCTCCCGCAAAATCGCTAGCAAGAGGGATGACGAGAGGGATTTTGGGCAATTTGTGACCGCGGTAGGGAGGGAGGGACGGAGGAGGCCAACCCCACTATTGACAAATTGTCCAAAACTTTTCCAAGCCGTAATCGCCTCTCCTTTAGGTGTGGTCAATCCCAACCACTGCATCGAAGAGTGGATCGACGACCGCGTGGATTTGGTCTTCTATGAGAGGTTTTTCAACTGGGAAATAGCTAGTGGCAACTATTTGGTCTCAACCTTTTGTTTTTTACTGACTTTTGCTTAACTCATACCTTTTGCAGGCTAAAAACACTGAATTTGCCAGAAATTTTTTGATGAAGTGGGCCGACTGGCAGTACATCCAGCCCTCCAACTGGAATGGAGCTGACAATGGAGTCTTGCAGGTATTTTGCTTGCATTTGACCTTTGAATGTTCATTGGTAGACTATGAGTGAAATGTTTCTTACTTTACAGCTTTACAAGCCTGCATGTTTTGTTTTAGATCCACATACTGCAAACAGTCCTGCCAGATGCAAGGGCTGAAATTAAGGTGAGCAAAAGATGGCACTGACACTAACATTTCAGTTAAGTTTTCTACCGCACTGACACTTCGTAAAAGTGGTCATATGTCGAGAAAAAATTATCCGGCGCTATTAGGATATACCCTCCCCAAATATTAGCTACTAAGATATACCCCCTCCCCCAATCCTCAGAGTTACTTGGTTAAACCCCCAAGTCTTCAAAGCTACTAGGATATGTCACCTAATCCTCAGAGCTATTTGATTATAACCCCCCAATCCTCAAATCCACTTGGTTACTTTCTCGGCTTTGTAGCACACTCTACAAAATTTCGATAAGATACTTGTTTCTCGAGATATGTCTATTTCTAAGAAGTGTCAGGCATATAAACCGACATGTTGTTGTATCTTAGAATAGAAGATGAAAGCGCGCAATAAGTTCAGAGAACTTTATTTGATAACAATACAACAACAGCAAAGAAACTACATAAACAAACAACTAACGGAATACTTAACGAATAATGAAATCACACAGAATAAGCTTGTTTTGACATACAAGAGATCGACTCTTGCCAAGACAAATAATATTTTAAACAGAACACGAAACCACAGCACTTATGTTAGTGCCAATTATGAAAACACTGCTCAATCCTATATAAATTTTCAGGCCTGTGATGCCATTTGGCACAGGGGCACTGGCTATGACACTTATATGGCTTACGTGGCCTGTGTATGTGCTTTTTTGTTGGGTTTTCTGAAGGATTCTCATAGCAAGCTTTTTTTAGGTAAAAGTGACACTTGGTCAGTTTCTTATACCTTATCAAAAACCGACATGGGAATTTATAATGTTGGCCATGGTTTTTACAATTTATTTTCCTTGTTTTGGCTTGTCTTGCAGGCAACCTTCACAAGTTAAGGTGTTTATCTATGCAGCAACCAAACCAAGTGGGTGGAGATACCCTGTGAACCACTAAACCTAACTGAGGAAGGGCATACGCTTAAAGACAAACAGAAACAGGGAATACGCATATAAAAAATCATGGTGTCCTCTGTTCTCATAACCACCTGTCGGTTTGCCATTGAGAACATCAAAATAACCATCTATTTCAGGAGCTAATCGTCTCTACCCAGGCAAATATTTTGCTTTTTTTTCTATTACAGTCAAACATGAATTTAAGAGCCCTCCACCTGGGCTCAAATTGGTTGCCTCAAGCCCCCACAAAATATCAGTGAGCAGACTCCCGGTTTAATGGCCCCCTAGAGCTGGTTCCAGAGGGAGGAGGGTTCATTAAATCGAGGTTTGACTGTAGGTTGTCTCAGTAGTTTATACCGCCTTGCCTTGCCTTGCTGCCTCCTGTTGCCTTGCTCCGTCCTGTTTTCTTGCTCCCTCCTGCCCTCCCTCCTGTCCGGAGCGAAGCAACAAGGACGTTCTTTTTCGTCATGCAAGTGCGCCCACTGCTCGACTCATTCAACAAGAGATGGCCGATTTGGGATGGGAAGTCTTGCCGCATTCGCCGTATCAGCTCCAACGGACTATCGCCTCTTTTGCTCACTGCATCACTTCCTTCATGGCAAGGAATACGGAGCAGTTGAAGAAATTTCGGAGGATATTGGTCGTTTCTCCACTTCAAAACCGACCAATTTCTACGTCCAAGGGATTACTCGGTCCTCAGGAACGCTGGGAGAGAGTTGTGGAATTTGAAGGCAGGGGATTTGAGGAGAACGGTGCAAACTATTGAGACAGCCTAACCTCTCCGAAATCAGCCTTGTTTTCATTTTTTTTAGGTGTGTTGAGGATCCTAAGGAGGGCTCATGGCTGGATTCGAGACGGCTATCTAACCAAGTTTGTGTGTAGCACACTAGTCCCACATATTTAGAGCTGTTTTCAGTGATGCATGGGGCGAGCGAGTAAGTGACGTAGACTGTGTATTTGCTTTGTTCAGCCTAACATCACCTCTTCCAGGACTTTATGCTCCATGGCTGGAAGGCGCAGGTATGTATGCGCAGAAGGTTTTTGCACAAAGTGCCATCTAACTATTTTTTTCCAGCAAATTAACACTGATGGATGGTCGTCCCCCTACTCTAGGATGTTTAATGTTTCTGAATGTGGTGTGGGCTATTCCGGTTGGTATTGGAGAAATGAGAAGAGGCTAGGTATGAATGCCCAAAATTTGTTTTTTAAATAATTTTGAGCCGGGCCACTAAAACCAATCCCCCCTCCCTCTATAATTTTTTTCCAAACTTTTTTAAAAAGAGGTTTTAAGTATTTCTCAGCGTACCTTAGGCCATAAACCAAGAAGCTTAGGTGAAACAGAGTACGCACTGGCTCTCGGCTAACCTAGGCTGACCTACCCCAAGCTTAAGGCTTAACTAAATGTCTGGCGTCAGAATATGTCATTTATATGGTTGCTTATCTTGGTCTGCCAAGGCAAAGTATAAAAATTTTCGACTTCACAGACCAATGCTCTATGTGTATAAAAGAACCCCCCTGTAAATATCCAAGGGTATTATATCCAAGGAATACCCCTGGAGGGGTGTGGTGTAGGTGTAATTTCCAATAAATATATTTGAGGCACTGAGGCAATTCGCATCCAACTGACCCATTTTGAGCGGTCTGTTGCAAATACATTTCCAAAGGTTACCATTTTCGATAGTACACCACTTTCAAGTGGCCAGTTTTGAAATTCAGGAGGCTAGAATTCATCCATATCTCAGTGAACCCGACATTGGGGATTGCTTTCCTCACTGTGATGATCTCACTTAGGAACGGCTTCCAAGTGTCCTAGTGCTTTCTCGACCACTTCTCATTCGCCTTCATACAATAGCTGATACCTTATATGATCTTTGCTTCGGGCCGAGGAGACTCACAAAGAGACCTGATATAGTGCGCTTGACTGTCATTTGTTGTTGTGCTCTTTGGAAAACATGTGAAGTCTTTATTGTTATATGTCGTTTGTTGTGTTTCATCTACCTATCCTAGTCAATAATTTGGTAATAAAAGGTAGACGTGACCATTTCCGGTCATATAGCACTTGAATTCCTTTACGAAATCTAAACGACCGATCTATACGATCTATACTGCTGCTATACTATTATACCTCCCCCCAAGTACTTGGTTTTCTAGGTACATTGACCATTTAAGAAACGTTTTTCACCATCTTTAAGGGATTAAGAGCTGTATAGGGAGGCGAAGGGACAATTAAAGTGCTACTTTGTAAGGAGGGCCTAGTCAAGCAAACAAAATCTTGAACATAGTTTGCCTTACAGAGACCTAACGCATAAAGAAGCTCTGGTATGCATGTTATTTCCATGCATCCAGAGCTTCTTCTCGAGTGATCTTTCTCTCAGGTATGCTTGCACGCGCATCTCAATTCTCAAGCCCCCGTCGCCCTCTTACCAAGGCTACTGGGGCTTGAGTTTTAGAGATGCGCGTAAAGACTTACCTGCGAGATGAATCCGAACAAGATTCTGGAGAAAAAAATGCGTGTCAGGTCTTTTTTGCCATAGTCTACATCGGCGGATAGGATCTTTCGGTCATATACGACTTTGCTTTTGAGTCAAATATTGCAATTGCCTGTGATAATTAGAGAAGTTGTATATGAATGTGTTTTGTTTGTGAGAATAGTAATTGATAACTTACATAAATTATTTCTTAATAAATAAAAACAAATTAATTGTTAGTTGTGCGCCTTGTTTACATTAAGACCAGCTAGGGTCGCTTGGATACAAGTCATGAGTGTACCTAAGTGTAGTACCTGGCGTCTAAGCTTAGGATAGGCAAGCGTACCTTAAGCCGTAAACCAATAAGCCTATGTTTACTGGCTTACGGCTAACCTACACTGACCTAGCCTAAGGCTTTAGGGTAGACCAGCGTAGTTTAGCTGAGATTCAGCGTATACTCTGTCTCACCCTAAATTTAGGTACCAACTGTATAAGTACCCCATTCATGGACACCCCGAAAACAACCATAACCCCTTTTGGCTAATCCACCCTTTGGGAAGCCACATCTGATGCAGAAAAAAAATATCTGATGCAAAAACAGATCTGATGCAAGGAAAAGTAGCATAAAAAAGTAGTTTAGAAAGCACTGATCACAATATTGCAAAATTTGCATCTTTCGTGCTTCTCTTGCAAATTTGGCTTTAAAAATGCAATTGAATATACATGACGTGCATGATTTCAATGCCGAATGTGATAATCCCAATCAATTTGCTTCCTTATTCTCCACTTGATTGAAATAAAGAAAAAATTACATGTTTCATCGATTGGTATATCCAAAACATATATTTTAAAGTGGGGACATAACTCTTCACTTTGAGAGTGGCTTTTGACTCTACTGTATTAAACCCTTTGATCTTTTATCATATTTTTCTCACTGGACTATGGCAAAAAAAAAGGCCTGAAATGCATTTACCTAGATTATAAGCTACATTTTGGTATATAAAATGTCCAGAAGACACTAGCAGAAGAACATAGGTCAAAAACATAATGCCACAAACACATTTTTTTTGAATTTAGGGGTGCTCGCTTATTAGGGTATTTCTATTTCTCCAGAATCTTGCTTGGATTCGTCTCGCAGGTAAGTGTGTGCGCGCATTTCTAACACTCAAGCCTCCTATGTCCCCTTACGGGAACGACGGCGGTTTGGAGTTGAGATGCGCACACGTACATACCTGAGAGATGAATCACTCGAGAAGCAGCTTTGGATGCATGAAAATAGCATGCATGCCAGAGCTTTTTTAGATAGAGCCCAGTGGACAAAGCTGTTGAATATCTTTTTATTTTTGAGTGGGCCCTGCTTAGAAAGTGGCCCCTTATTTGTCCCTTCGCCTCCCTATACAGCCCTTCATCTCTTGAAAATAGTGAAAAAAATGCTTTTTATATGGTCAATGTACCTAGAAAACTTCTCCAGAATCTTGTTTGGATTCATCTCACAGGTATGCATGTGCGAACATCTCTGGGCCTCAAGCTCCCGTCGTCCCGTAAGTGCTCAAGCCAATAATTGTTTCTTGATTATTCATCACTCATGCAACTATTATTGAAGAAGTAGAGCATATAATAAGTATTTTGGATTGCTGGTTTATAACCCTACAAGTTGAACCATCTTCTGCCCTCGAAAGACATCAAAAGCCTAAGCCCTTAAAAATAGTCAAAAAATGCTTCTTATACGGTCAATGTATCAATATAGCTTCTTAATCGGTCTCTATTTTCACTATGTCATGTTTTTTTCAGCTGCCGTTCGTTAAAATGCAAAGAAATGACTACTGCCGTAAAGGATGGAATTTTGGCGACACCAAATTTGAAGGTAGTCAATTATTTTAGTTCTTACTTAAAAGTATCGGTCCGTTTCAGAAGAGGAAATGATTTTTGAGATTGATGAGCAACCAGTCTTCAAAGTTCCGCTGGCTAGTGTCATCCGCTGTGATGTCAATGATACGGAGGCGGTTATCGAATTTGACTCAAATGAAGATGATGGGGTTCAGTTGTCCGAGATGCGTTTTTTTATTCCAAATGATCCGGAGAAATCCAACGAAGATGTCGATATTCATGAAGTAGCTGCTTTTATCTCCAGATATCTGAGATTTTACACAGAATAAGTTTAGGAATTCCGGAAAGCAGTCTTGAAGTTTGCCCAAGTGGAGAACGAATCAGATCAGTTGTGCATGTGGGTTGCATTTTCTGGCTTTGCTTTCTATATAGCTTCATTTTTAGGCTTCCTCAGCTTCCTATTATCACTCCTCGGTTTCTTCTGCGCTTAGCTAATCCTCAAATGTAACAGTCTTTGTTTTTAGAGGCCGATACGACTTCAAAGTTTATGCAAATATTTTCTCCTTTCATGGAAAGACATATGACTTCAAGGTTCTTGGATTCTGCGGTACAATATGGTAACATTTTTTCTTGTTTAGGTTCCTTTCAAAACGATTTCACGAGCTTTCCTATTGCCGAACAAGGATACTCGCCACGTGTTTTTTGTTTTTCACCTGACTCAGCCAGTTCGTCAAGCTCAGAGCCGGTATCAATTTGTGGTAGGTTCTTTTGTTGTCACTTTCGGGGAATAGTTCCTATATTTTTTCGTTTTGATTGAGAACTATTTCACTTTCAGGTTCTTAATTTTGACAAAAATGATCATATTGAAGTGGACATGGACTTGACCGAGTATTTTAATTGGCTTATGATGAGTAATTAAACCTTGAAATTTAGCGAACAATTAAAAGAACAATACCATGGAAAGCTAGAACGTACTTTGAAAGGACCTCTTTACGAAGTCCTAGCTAAGCTGGTCAGAGTTCTCGTCGACATCAAAATCATTGTGCCGGGGAAATTTATTGGGTTTGTCTTGGTAGTGAATTTAAAATTTCTTAATAGAGCTGTAATTTTAGGGAGAGTGGCACTGCGGCTTTGTCATGCGCCTTCCGCCAAACCATGGGTTTCTTGTACCCTTTGGAGAAGGGCTTTGTCTATGTGCACAGACCAACAGTCTATATTCGATATCAGGATGTGTTGAATGTCAGTTTTACTGAATACTTTTACTTTGGCTGCCCAAAAAGTTTTATTGTCTTTAGCCGTCCAAATAATTTTTGGTTGTCCAGATATATTAATTGTCTTAAGCCTAGGACCTCCAACCCGAGCCAAAAGTTGTGCTTAAGTTAGTCCTACCTTATGTCTGAAAAGAGTTTTAAAAACTCATTTTATGGCTTGCATTTAATTTCGATGCAAAAATGTTCCAATGCATTTTTTTCTGCCATTTAAACCTTTTTTGGACGCCCGAAGCAAAGTTTTATCGTGTCTTTAATGTGTTGCAATATATCCATCATTTACATTTGCAGGTTCATTTTGCTCGTTCAGATATATCCACTAGGTCTTTTGACTTCGAGGTCACTCAGAAATCGGGCCATTCCTTTTTGTTTAATTCAGTTGGAAAGTACGTTATGTTTAAATTGTCTTTAATCATTTGAGATTTTTACTTTAGAGAGGAATACAACAAGCTCTTCGACTTTGTGCGAGAAAAAAATCTGCCAATTCGCAACGCAAACGTCATGAAAAAAAGTACTTATAAAGAGAATGATGGCGAGGAATTAGATGCTTACAAAGAAACACTTAAACATGATGCAGCACAAAAGGCCGATGCTGAAATGGATTCTGACTCAGATGACGGTCGGCTTTTGTTGCTATAATAGCAATATTTATGCTATTATTTTAGAAGACTACGATGAAAGCAAGGATAAGGGAAATCAAGAGTCTTCTGAAGACAACTCTGGAGCAGCCTCTGATGGAAGTGTGTAGGAAAAACGATAGTTAAGCTTTCACTTCAAGTTGTTCTTTCTGTTGTTTCATTAAGTAAAAGTACGCCTTTTAACTGGCTCTTTATTAGTGCACCCAGTAGATACAAGTACTGACCTGGCAGAATACAAACAAGCCTCTGGAGTTTTCTCCGTTGGCACATAATAATTGGATATTGTGACTGGAAAAGTTACTTCTTTCTCACCCAATTTGGAGTTAAAAAAAACCAAAAGTAAAAAATGCAGATCTGAACTGAGTTTATAAAGGGGTGGTGAAAGTAAGTGAACAGCAAAAGGCACAAGGAGAAAGGACTACAAACGGAAAGTGAACAACAAAAACTTTTTCATGTTCCTTTTTTCTACAGCCCTCGCATCCGCAACATCTTCCTTCGCTGTCTTCGCTACATCTAGAGAGAAGTCTGGATCCCTTCATTACTAGCTGCATCTCCTAAAAGCCGGTTAAAAGTCTTACCGTGCGCAGTGGAGGAGACATGAACTGGACACGATGAATCGAAACAATACAAACGACAGTGGGGCAAGCCTTCGGAGCACACTGGATTGCCTTCAACATCCTCCGATCTGGAATCCTGAAAAGAAGTGGGGGCTCCTCCCAATAATCTGGCCAGGTTTACTGGAACTGCAACTAAGAGTACCGAACTAGAAACCGAAATAACTGGAAGGCTTACTGTTACTCTGGTAAACTGGCTGATAATTGTCATGACTCTCATAAACTAGAACCGAAGCTAAAAGTCTATTGAGCAAAATATCTTTATCAGCTGTCTCTATGGAAATGTGCTTTATGGCATACATGCTCTATGAAACGATATTTTGTTTAATCATAACTCACCTCTAGATTCGGCTATGCGAGCTGACACATCATATATAAAAGTTCGGAAGTCACACAACATGACCAAAGATGTTTACAACAAGGTTAACAGAAAAATGTGGCAACACTAACAAATGGCAGCGCTAAGAATATAAAAACATGTTTCCACCGTTCGTGAAGCCGCTTCTTTCACAGTTCTCATCACCCAATTCTTTTGAGGACTAACGTCGCTTTTCTTTTACTGGGCGAAGACAGTGGTTGACATTGCAAAGCACGCGACTTTTGCAAAGAACAGTTTACTTGCTCCAGCTTAATGTTATCAGAAGCGCCAAACTCGTCATAGACACGGATATAGTCTACCTTCTTGGGATTGATAGCCGTTTTGAGATTTGGTCTGAAGCACCGATCCCAATCATCGGAAAATGGAGTACCACGATAGCGACGAGAGACTAAAAGTGGTGTTCTCTTCACCTAAGCAGCAATTAAAACAAGAAGACGTAGAGAACGAAACAAATCACCAAGTCGCAAGGAGTTTCGTTGTCGTGGAGACTATTTCTAAGATTCCAAAACTAAAATGAAAGGCCATAAGGGCTGCAACAACATCAAAAAAACGAGCTACCTGGCCGCGAACAACTCGCATTTGACCACACGTCAGAAGACGACTGTGGGTTTTATCCAGTCGAAAGAGCGCAACCAATTCCTTGCACAGACTGTCAACGAATAGGGGAGTAAGTTTACCTAGAATATCATCACGCAAATCACGATCCCACGGCTAAAAGCACTTAAAGATAGATTAAAAAGTAAAGGAATTAAATCTTCACCTTATGCGCCCAGCTCAGAGCAGACCAATTAAACGGGAAATGTCGAAATGCACTAACAGCTTCCGGATGCTTGACTGGAAAGGCTAACCCATTGTCGATAGCTGCAACCTTCAAATCTTGATTCGGCACATGTCTGAAACTCAAATTATATTATTTAGATGTAAATCTAAACAACCACCTTATAAGCCAATTGTCCAAGTGCCGATCAGTATTCCGAATAATATAATCCAAGATGCACATCTTCTAAAACATCACCATGACATATGTAAATGATGAAAGGAAAACTAGCCTGAAAGAGTATCGTGAACTGTTGAATTTCCGGCAAAGTCAACGCATTATTCAAGCCAATTTTATTCCATCGCGTAAGTACAGCTTCAGCACTCTCATAGCCAGTTACGAACAGCTAAACACTCAATATTATGTGATCAAAATGATCAAGCCAATAGCTTCTCATTTCAAATGGTACCTGATAGCTGCCTTCTTTTGGTCTGGGTTCAATTTGCTTTCCAAATCGCCGACCGTAGAACAGAGTAGGAGACATGAGTTTTACAATCCGAGTCTTCGGAACAATGCAAAACTAGGTAGCTAAAGATAAAAGAAAAGGACGCAGAGAAACAAAACCCACATTCAGTCGATTATCGACCAAAGAAGCTGCAGTTTCAGACAAATAACCATGATTTGGAATCAAACAAGCTCGTCCAAAGCAACAGAAGCAAAGCATTCGCTGGAAAAACTTCGGCCACTTTGGATTGAGGTCAGCAAAAGGTTCTTCATCTTTTGGTTTAAACACTGCCAAATTGGTTCCGTTAACATCGCGAATAAAATATGAGCCTAAAAGCAAAGATTTTCATTGAAGACTATTAGCACAAAAATATACCTGAGCTGCCGTCTGGAATCAATTGAGGAAATATGCCTGCCTCGAATGCTTGTATCGCTTTTCTAAGATTCTCTTCGAAGTCGGATTCATCTGAGTTAGTCAACTGAAACATAAAATGTAAAACCGACTTCAAAATGAATGCGACAGCACATGGAATTTATTCGAACCCTCAATATACGGTCCCAGATGCACCTGATCTAAAATGAAGTCAAAGGATAAGTCAAAGGATCTCAAGAAAATTACCTTCAGATTGCTTCGCAACTTTGGCGCTATAGTAAACTGACTTATTATTATTGGCTACCTTTGACATTATATGCCTCTTGTTTTTACCTAAAAGGATTTGTAACACACACTCAGAGCTAATTTACCGTATTTACTCTAACAAGCGGGCACCCCCTTTCGTCACGACGGTCAGTGGTTAACCATTTTTTACGGCTCAACCACCCGACAATTGGGTAATGACATTAGACTCAAAAATGAACCTTGATAATAAGCCTGGTCCCTTGAGGTGCTCTAGTTATCGAGGGATAACTGTAGCCTCTTGCTTCCAAAACATACAGCCATAAACTTTTAATTTTTCAGCCAATGTCACGAGTCCAACAACCAGGACTATACCCTTTTGTCCCAACATACAAACTCAATTTCATCTATGATATGCAATGAAAAGAATAGCAATCCAGATGTTGGCCTTTCAAAAAATAAGCCACCACAAAAGATTCAAAGATCACTTGAACTGCGCACAGCTCGTTTTTGAGTCAACCAAGTTTACAGATGAAACAACAATAGCATAGAAAGGAAGTTCTACGATTTACAGGGTGCTGCTATTTTTACTACCAACTTTTAGCAACAACTTTTTTTCTGGTTTTTGATGAGTTATTGTTGTAATATGAGGGCAGAGATTTGACGCTTTTTTTTCGCACTAAACTTGGTTTGGATTAAAATAGCAGTTGTTAGGCTGGAGAAATATCAAGATTTCAGCCCTATTACAGCCCTATGCCAGAGCTTTTTTATGCGGCAGGTCCCTGTAAGTGGAACTATGCTCAAAATCTTCTCTTTTCCTGAGTAGGATATTTATTTTTGCGGGGAGTATAAACGATTGGAGGAATAAAATACTGGGTACCAAACGGTACTAATACAGTAGTACCAAAAATTGTGTGAAAAATATATATGGTCTTAAAAACTGGCGGACCCTGTATGCATTGCACTTCAACAAAGGAGTCATTGACTCCTTTTTTTAGGTGGATGTAATAGGCGGTGTACAATAAGGCTATGCCCCTCCTCACACACCTATATATAAAATGCAAATAAAAAGGTCAAAGTTGGTTGCCTCAGAACAGTTACATGTTACACACTAATTTCTAGGTTTGCTGCGATCTTTTTGACTAGAAAAAACTATTACTATATTTATTTTTCTCCTTCAGTATGAGCTCAGCTAATAAGGTTGCTATTTTTTTTTGAGGCCTCCCAGTAGTCAAAATATCCTCAGACATCCGAATCTGAAAGCGGAATGTCGAAAAGTGGCTTGGTTGCCGAGATATGACCAAAAGTTGGACAACCAACATTTTGAAACACCGACCACCTTACTTACAGCCATATCTCGGCAAGCAAGCCTCTTTTTGGCTCCTAAATTCAAAAAAAAAAGCCCCTTCACCCACTTTAGGTTGTTGTCATCTTCTCATTGATTCTACTTGCTAAATTTGCGGTCGGCTTAAAGTGTGGCAAAAATGCGGCCTTTACAAAATGCTCGGGTTGGTCTACCACATTTGCTTTGACGCTCCCAAAACAACATCCCAAAACTGCATTTTGAGGTTGTGAGGGCAGTTGCAGCAACCCAGAGCCTCGGTGCCTATTGCAGTGCGAGCCGCCCAGATGTCAATGCGTGGAAGGCTTCCTAAGAGACCCTCAAGGAGAATGTGTCAGCCAAAAAGAGTGTGTGAATGCAGCCACCATGTTCAAACATTCATCCAACCAAACTCTGAGGCTAAAAAAACGTAATCTCATTTTGCTGATTCTACCACCATAATATCCATTTTTTAGCTGAATATAGAAGCCAATCAGATGAATCAGACTAAAGCTATATAAAAAAAAAAGTCAAAATATAATTTGTTAAAAAATTTACTTTATTTATTACAATAAAAACTAGCGGGCTCCGATTGGAGAGGAGGAGCACAAAGGATGGAAAAATAAATGAAAAAAAAAACTATTTTTATTTAACTGAATCTAGGCCGCTCTGCAGCTGGAATTCTCACTTTTGTACCTTTAGATATTTCCGAGGTGATGTGAGAGCTTACCCCTGCACCATTACCCCTGGACCCTTAGCCTTGGGCCCTTACCCTTGAACCATTACCCCTGGACCCTTAGTCTTGGACCCTTAGCCTTGGACCCTTACCCTTGAACCCTTAGCCTTGGACCCTTACCCTTGAACCCTTAGCCTTGGACCCTTACCCTTGAACCCTTAGCCTTGGACCCAAATGAAATGAACTTAAAATTACGATACGCTACTGTAATCGAGTAGCGCTCAAATTTTAATTTATGCTCAAACAAAAACTTTTCCCACGCAAAACAAACATGTGAAAGCAGCAAAAGCTTGTTTCTTAACTTATTATTGTGCTCAAAGCCATCAGAACCACGCAACTAAGGCATTGAAAGTATAGCTGTCGACTGCACACAAAAAAAGAAATAAAATGTATTTGCTATTTATAAATGTGGAGTTTCTCACACAATTGTCTGCACATTATAAAGATTTTAAATTGAACAAAGCTTTGACAGCTGCAAAGCCCTTGTTGCTTTATATGGAAGCAGGAAGATTTTTCCTATATAAACCATGGGGGGTATAACGGTATAACAACACAGCAGCACCTCATAATCTTTAATTTCCCAAAACCAAGACACCAAACTATCATTCATAGTGTCCAATACCTGTAAAGACTTCCAAAAAACATAAACAAAAGTGGAATCAAAAATACCAGGAATCTGACCACAAAACAGGTGCCAAAGAAGTTAATCTTTTTACAAACAAATGAAACAAATAACAAAAAAGGCGGTCTTTCAACCAGAAAAAAAACTTATTTTTTCTAAGAATCCATATCCTTATCGCATTTCCGAATAAAGAGGAGTCTTTGAATGGAGAAGGCATTTTTTCTTCCAAAACATATTCTCCTCATAACAAAAAAAGGAGGAGAAAGAAACCAACAAACAAGCGAAGAAGTCCCAAAGGAGTAGTAGGGTACGCATATAAATGCCTTTCTCTATTCATTTGGCTTAACACCACCACTTTGACAGAGTGTAGCGGACTAAACAGCCATTTAACAAACGGCTTTTTAACCTTTACTCTCCCTATTCGGACAACGGTGCACACAAGTGGCAGCTAGACGGCCTATAAAAAGCCTCAGGCCATCCTACTTAATTTCTCCTCTCCAATAGATTTGCCTGCTTTACATATCAATGCCACACGCCTTGCTCTATTTCCATCACTTCAGTCCACTTTTACAGCTCCCTCCTTTTGGCTTAGACCTGGCTGAAATCTATTGTATAGAGGATGTCGTCATTGTTGCACGACTATTGCTAAATGCTCATTTAAAGGATCCATTTTTTGGCTGTACGCCAGAAGCGGATCGCTTTTTTGCCTCGATTCCTCCCTCTTTTATGTGAAATTTTTGTTGGTAAGAGTTGGTGGTGGGTGGTGATGACATGTAATTGCTTAAACTAAGCTCTAGTCTTAGGCTTAGATCGCTGATGTAGCTGATAGCAGTACTATGTGTGTGGCTATGCTTCACCTTTAAAGCTGTGCAGGGTAAAAAAAATACTAGCCGCTCCGAGTATAGAGCCCTCTCGACGCTACTGGATTGTAACCCCCCTCCTTTGTCTCCAAAAAATACTCCTTCGCCCCCTGACGGGGTCGACGGGGGCTTGGAGTTGAGATACGCACACAAGCATACCTGAGACATAAATATCTGGAGAACAAGCTTTGGATGCATGAAAATAGCATGCTAGAGCTTCTTTATGCAGTAGAACCCAGTTGACAAGTTTATGTTCAAGATCTTCTCTTTACCTACAGAGTGGGCCCTCCTTAGAAAGTGGCCCCTTAATTGTCCTTTCCCCTCCCTATACAGCCCTTAATCCCTTAAAAAGGGTGAAAAAATGCTTCTTATACCGTCAATGTACCTAGAAAACCCAAGTACTTATCGGGAAGAGGGCATTTAAAGGATTGGAGGGGGGAGGATAATAAGTAGTACCGCCCACTCTCTTCATTTTCTGTTGAGATACATATTTGGCACTCCTATTTTTTTGTGGTGTGAAAAACAACTTAAAAAAACTTGTTTTTATTAAGTTCATATTGTCCCAAAGAGAGTTAAAAGTGCAATCGAGAACATTAGAAAAGTTTTTTGTTGCTGTTTTAATATTCATATGTGTCTCTTGAATAGCCGATGTGAGTACAATGTGGAGGACGGCATAGGTTAGCTGAGACTCGGTTTAGTGGTTGACGGCTAACCTACGCTGGCCTATCCTAAGCTTAAAGCTTAGTTGTATTCCTGAGTATAGTACCTAGCGTCTAGCAAGCGTACCTTAAGCCATAAACCAAGAAGCTTAGGTCAAACAAGTTATACACTGGCTTTCGGCTAACCTACGCTGGCCTACCCTAGGCCTTACCAAGTCGGTTTTTGTGAAGTCAAAAGTTTCCATACTTTGCCTTGCCTAGCCACCAAGGTATAAAATCAGTACCTATTCTGCGGTAGAGCCCTTTTTTCTTATTCCCTACAAATAGCTAATGCTGGACATCATTTACCAAAACTGTTCTTTCTTTATCCTTTTTTTTTTTGACAGCAAATGTTGTTAGTGTGTTTGCGTGCCATTCTCAGGTCCCAACTGAGTTTGGTCATCAGCTAACCTAAAGTTAGAACTTCTTTTATGTACCTTATTAAGCGTAATTCCATTTTGCCTGCAAACACTTTGGTGCCATCCTAGAAATAAGAGGAAATAGAGAATTGCTCTCTCTTCATTCCTTCTATGCACCCATTTCTGCCTAATTTTTTTACAGAAAGAGAAAAAGACTTAAGACACAACTTCACCAATTTAACTTCTTCTAGGAATGTCTAAGAATGGAGACCCATAAGAGTGCAAATGAAATCCTCCATTCTCACTAATTGAGTTTATTAATTGTGCTGCTTTCATAATTAAACATATATATGTCTTACCAATAGCTGAAAGTCAGAACAAAAGCGAAGATCGGTACTTATCCCTTATCGGGCCTGGTTTTCTGGCTCTCTTCTCTGTCTTTAGGTGTAGTCTTCTAGCTCTGGAACTTGGCTCTCTTCTGTTCTGATCTCCAACTGTGGGTTAAAAATTCAGGCTCTCTTCTCTGTCTTTAGGTGTAGTCTTCTAGCTCTGGAACTTGGCTCTCTTCTGTTCTGATCTCCAACTGTGGGTTAAAAATTCAGGCTCTCTTCTCTGTCTTTAGGTGTAGTCTTCTAGCTCTGGAACTTGGCTCTCTTCTGTTCTGATCTCCAACTGTGGGTTAAAAATTCAGGCTCTCTTCTCTGTCTTTAGGTGTAGTCTTCTAGCTCTGGAACTTGGCTCTCTTCTGTTCTGATCTCCAACTGTGGGTTAAAAATTCAGGCTCTCTTCTGTGTCTTTAGTTGTAGTCTTCTAGCTCTGGAACTTGGCTATCTTCTCTTCTGTTCTGATCTCCAGCTGTTGGTTAAAAATTCAGGCTCTCTTTGCTGTCGTCTTCCAGCCTTTTGGCTATCTTCTATTCTGATCTCCAGTCTTGGTTCAAAAAATAAAATGTCCTTATTAGTAAACAATCGAGCTAAACAAAAAACTTTTAGTGCTTTTTTCTTGGTTGTCTTTGGCATAAATTTGTACACAAGAGCTGTAAATACAAGTGGGGTTTTAAAAACTTCTACCAAAACCGATACCTAATTAAACAACACCCATTTTATACTCACCAATAAACTTATTTGTTTATATTTTTTTTTGTTAGTCTCTTTGTTTCTTTTTTGATGAAACTAGAGAACAAAGACAAAACAATAGAAAGTTACACAACCCTCTATAAATATAATATCCTTTGGTTGATGAAAAAAATGAAACACTAGTTAGGCAGCTCATTAGCAGCTGCCCCCGATCCCGTTTTCGCCCGAAAATAATTTAGTGTAGCTGGTCGTCTAGTGTTCCCTGGGGCAGCCAGCAGCAACAAAGATATGCACACTTGCCCCTCTCTATGTGCAGCGGTAATTATCTGTTCTTGGGCAGCAGTCATCTCATCAACTCAGGCGGCAACAGCCTAAGCTTATTTCCTTTTCCACTTTTCTCTTTTCCCCTTTGTGTGTATTGTTGCTGTGGGACGTCTTTGATGAATATTTTATTTTGTCTAATATTTTCGTAGAACTACTTCAAAGGCATCACTTCATTCGACCAATTGATAGTAACATTTCTTTGTATTGCGTGTTCTATTTGCGGCCATTAGGAGGCCACTTTTTGCAAAGGTTATTTACCCGTCTCCCCTACTGGACCAGGTCAAAAAGTGCCTCTAGACGCATCGTTTGATCAAAAGTATTGCTCGAATTCCTCTCACAGATAAGTCTGTGCGTGCATCTCTAGCTCCCAAGTCTCCTTGGGCTCCTTACAGGGCTTTGAGTCGCCTTACGTGACCTTCGCCCCTAACAAAAAATACAGCAGAGTCGGGATTTTTTTTTGAGTTAAGACAATAATCTTCTTCAGGTCTATGATCTCTTTTTTCCTTTTTGGGTAGTTTAACGGAAATGGCTGTGTGGGTGTAGTTTGTGCACCCACGCCTGTTTGGGCAATGACTAATTGCAAAAGGGGTATTAGGAAACAAACTAGTTCAACCCTCTTACATACATCACTTTTTGTGCTTTGATTACTTTTTTTTGCTAAAGACTTACATGTCGATTTAGGCCATTTAGCGTCTTTTTGCACAAGTTAAGGGCTGCTTTGTTGGGTATTTGGTATTTTCACTGCAAATAGGCATATAACTAAGTCTTCAGCTGAGGGTAGACTGGCGCGGGTTAGCCTTAAACAAGTGAACAGGTAAAGTAGGGTATGCGGTAGTTCACAGATAGCCTACCCTAGCCTAAGGCTTAGTTGTGCAAGTAGCCCTCAATAAGCCGACACCCTAAGACAGCAGGCTCCGAGTGCCCAATCATCGAGGTCCATTTCTGGATAAAACCACTTCTCGGAACCTTCCTCAAGGTGCCAAGTTACCGAGGGTTGAGTGTATACCTACGTGTAGTACCTGGCCGCCTTACCATCTACTCCAACATTTTTCAAGGGATTAGGGCTCTAACACACTTTACTCTGACTCTCGGCTAACCTACGCTGGCCTACTCTAAGCCTAAGGCTTAGTAGTATGCCTAAAAAACACCAATTTCCCAAGGCAAAATCCAAAAAAGGGGGAGGGGTGGCTTATTCCTTGCTAGGGTCCAATTTTTATTTGGTTTAATTTCTTTTATTCTCCATAAAATTTCGGACACACTTTTTGGCTCGAGAGTTGGCATGCAAAGAAGATAGGAACAAGGGCTTGCTTTAACTTATAAACATGATGGAAAAAATTGAGGCTAGACACAGAGTCTATTGAACCGCGTGCTCAGCACCACAACAACAACTCTAAAACACTTCCTTCGGCCGTCACCCCCACTAGCCTTGTATTAATTTTGGCCAGTAAAAGACCAGTGTTCTGGCTTGTTAAATCAGTGCTGTTGGCACTACTTGACTTTGTTTCTTGCTAGAGAAGAAATTTCACAGGGCTTACTGCATGAAAAAAGGCCAATTTTTCGACGATACTCGGTTATATCCCCCCCCCAAATCGATTTTTCCAAAAGTGCCTAGAAACCATTTTAAGTAACATCTTTTTTGCTAAAAAGAGGCCATAATAGTAACTTAGAGGAGATTAGGTAGTCGCCTCCTTACGGCGGCTTGGAGTCGAGATGCGCACACATCCATATCTGAGAGAAAAATCACTCGAGAAGAAGCTCTGGATGCATGAAAAAAGCATACATACAGAGCTTTTTTATGCAGTAAGGGAAACTATGTTCAAGATCTTCTCTTTTCCTACAGAGTGGCTCTCCTTAGAAACTGGCCCCTTCATTGTCCCTTCCCCTTCCTTATAAAGCCCTTAATCCCAACAAAATATGGTTGAGTAGCCCTTTTTACAAAGTGGCCCCTTAATTGTCGCTTCCCCTCGTTATACAACCCTTAATCCTGTTAAAATACGATAGAGTAGCCCTTTTTACAAAGTGGCCCCTTAATTGTCCCTTCCCCTCGTTATACAACCCTTAATCCTGTTAAAATACGATAGAGTAGCCCTTTTTACAAAGTGGCCCCTTATACAGCCCTTCATCCCTTAAAAACGGTGAAAAAATGTTTTTTTAAATGGTCAATGTACCTATCAGGTTGAGTAATAAGTAACGATCGAATGAAAAAAATGTATAGTTTAAATAAGGCTGTTTAAACTCCATTGCAACAACCCTCTGCTTGTCATGCTGCACCTGATTTGTTGGATTTTTATGGCTCTATATATACAGAGATTTATTGCTAAAAATAGCTAAGCTAAGAATTACACTACCTCACCTATGACAAGCTTTTTTAGAGAAGGAAAATCAATGTGTTTAGTGTCCCCAGTAGTAAGAGAAGTGGTAAGGAAAGTGAAAGTGTTCCATTGAAGACACTGTCCACTTTTACTTCCACTTCTGACTTGGTGAATTGGGGAGCTAGTGTTAAGCTTAGCTTACAGGCTACACCCTGAACCTCTGCTTAAGCCAACAGGCTGTTCCGTTGGAAAAGCCCTTTGGGAACTTTAATTTTTTACTACCCTCCCTCTTTTGACCAAAAGTTGTCTCATTTACGTTTCATTTATTCATGTCATTTGTGGCTTTTGAGTGTCAGCTCAATGAATGAGACAATTTTCTTTGGCTTTAGCCTATCCCTTATCTCAGCTAAATGTCCTCAGGAGTCGAAACTGTAAGCAGAATCTCAAAAAGAGGCTTGCTTGCCGAGATATGCCTGCAAGTGTTTCAAAATGTCGGTTGTCCAACTTTTGGTCATATCTCGGCAACCAAGCCACTTTCCCACATTCCGCTTTCAGATTCGGATTTCTGAGGATATTTTGACTACTGGGAGGCCTCAGAATGAAGGTCGTCGTAAAAAAATTTAAATTTTTTAGACTCTTTTTCCAATGTATTCTATTTCGAAGAGAAATGTGAATAGACTCACCTAAAATGTTGCCAGCAGTTAACAGCTCTGTAGCTGAACGCAATCCAGATATAGACCCGTTGTTGGAGGAGCTACCCGATTTGTCTTCTCTGCTCTCCTCAGAAGAGGACCGTCTGTTGCTTTACCTCAGGTTCTATGCCCGTCACTTTATACCAATCTTCTGCTTGGTGGGCATTGTGGGCAATTGCATGGCACTCATGCTGATCAGGCCAGTTTTTATCGCAAGATCTTATTTTTGTTGAGAATACATTGCAAATACTTTCCATAGTCAAACCTCTCTATATATGTTTTTGGGCTGTTATCTTTTTGACTTTTGGCACTAGGCTCTGGTAATTCTATAACCATCGAAATTAGATAGATCGTATTGATGATAAAAAAGAACTTGTGTTCCTACTACTCCCAGTGGGAAAATTTACCAGCTGGTTGGCTTCCTTCCTTGCTTTTTTCTCTCTCTTTTGTTGCTCATAAAACAATTGGCTGGAAATGTGGCTGGACAAAAGGACTTGGGACTTTGGAAATAAAAAAAGAAGATGTCAAACATTTTCCCAAACAGCTTAATAAAATGGCTTTACTAAAATAGCTGGAAAGTTGGTGCTGTCGGCCGGAGTTTGCTCTCTGGGGGATTAGTTTCGGCTGTGCACTTGCTTAGACTACAAAGTGGTAATGGAAAAGGAGTAAAGTTCGCATTAGAAAACTAGAAATAACAAAGGTTGAGCAAAAGTGGCAGCTGTCAAAAAAATGTTCGAGTAATTATGAGCAAATAAATTAACAGCGAAGTGGCAGGGTGTATCGTCTGCAAGCAGATGAAATCTGAGAGTCGTCTGAAAGAGATCTTGACTCTACTGGTCCATACACCCCCCCTCCCCCCAATCAAGATTTCCATAGGCACTTAAAAACTATTTATGAGCAATAATTTCGTTAAAAAGAGGCCAAACTAGTAACTTAGAGGGGAACAAGGGCTGTATTGGGAGGGGAAGGCAGTCATAGGGGTCACTAATATGAAGGGCCATTCACCCGTCTTCCTTAATAGTTTTTAAGCACTTTTGGAGAACTTAATTGGGTGGGGGGATCAAAAAATCAGATGCAAAACTAGTTTTAGTCGACTCATTATGTATTTTCAGGACGAACTACTGGCTAAAGCGGCTGACTTCAAACATTTATTTGTGTAAGCAATTTTTGGCTAAAGTTGACAACTTCATATGCAACTTTCTTTATGTTTTGTTCAAAATTTCAGGTACTCTTTCAATATGTGGGTGCCTGTTCCTCTCCACCGTCATGGTCACATGGCTGGACTCGACTTTTGGTGGTGTGCCTTTGCCTCTCTATTCCAACTCTGAAATTGGCTGCAAGATGCTCACTTTTATGGCTCATTCCTGTGATTTCATATGTGTCTGGATGATTTCTTGGGTTTCCTGCGATCGTGCCATTGTACTTTTTCGTCCCGGTGAGCAGCCTGGTTATATGTTTGTGCTTTTTCTAATCAGCACTTCCTAATATGAGAAAGAAAATCAGAACGGAAATTAAAAATAAAATGAACAAGGGCTAGTATGTATTTGGACTTCGTTGTTTAATAACATTTGCGTTTATACCCCATAAAAAAAGGTTATCGGCGAGTTCTCGTGGCCGAGTGGTTTAGTCTCGAAATAAGCTCCTTTGCAAGGTTTCGATTCCTAGCTGGGTTGTGTAGTTATACACTTTATTAAAAATTTCTATTTCTAAATTGAGTGGGTTCCGTATTCTATAAGTGCTACTAAACTAGTAATTAATCTTTTCTTTTGCTAAGGTATTCGACGAAGAGTCTGCTCAAAGTCATTTGCTCGTAATTTGGTTATTTGTACAGTATTGTTCAGCTCAACTTTATATGGCTGGTGTTTAGTGTTTGCGGGTCTTGAGGTAAAATAACTTTTTTTAACCACTACTTTTCTTTTAAGAAGCTAAAAGTAAAGGAAAAAATACACCAAGTGGACATTCATTTGGTTCGGTTGGTAAATAACTGAAAATTCAAAATTACCAAGATTCCATTCAAGACAAAATTAGAGTTTCAAAAAAAGCGGCTGGTTCGAACTTCGAAGTTCGAATTCCATTCAGAGCGAAATCATTTACCGCATTTTTTCTAATAAGGCCAATGAAGGGCTGAAAGATAAGACCCCACTCTCTAATAAGGCACCATATCCCCGCAAAGGTTGAAAAATAAGACCCTATGGAGTCTTACTAAAGAAAATACGGTAGTTTAAAATATTTATACTCGAATTAAAGCTTTTAAAAATAATTTTGTTTCCAGCCTCTTCCCGATGGAACTTCATATTGCGGGCTGAATTCAGAAATCCAGTTGGCAGGGTAACAGCTTTAAATTTAAAATTATGCTTAAACGTTAAGCTTGGGAGTGTATCTGCAAAACAAGGTGGTCTGTGGGGTGGTCTGTTTGCGTTTTCGTATCCAAAAAGGGTTCTTTTTACCTATTCCTCGGCCAAGAATTCAAAAAATGCCTGCGTAATAATGGCCCAACCTGTCCAGCCTATGCCTGAGTCCAGGCCTGGTCTTCTTCCAAACTAACCTGCAACCATTTAAGGTACAACTTACGCCAACTTCATATCTTTTTCTCGTTGCTGGACACCATCCTGTGCACAGTAGTGCCTTCTCTACTGATCATGGTGGTGAATAGTCTAAGCATCTACAGATATCGTCAATGTATGAAAATCTACTCTTCGGGAGTGCTGAGGGTCCGCTTCTTAAGGGTTCCTGATACTGGTGACAACAAAATGATGGTATATTAGCGACTATAGTCCGGCTTAACAATCATTTCTGTTGTTGCAGGAGGAGACAACCACAGCCAAAAAGTTTTTATTGAGCCAACAGAGTCAGACGACCAACAACCAGCTATCCACAGCCACTTCCAGTAGGTCGACCACCGGAAACAAGCTTAAATCTTCTGATTTGACCCTGAGTCGCAGTTTACTTATTGTCACAAGGTAGGAAATTGATTTGTTAGCAGTTTCATGTCATTTTAACCATTTCGAGTGAAATTTCATCGAGAAAACACTGGATAATACCTATGAAAAAATAAACACCACTGGGATATACCTCCGCCCCCACCCCCAATTTTTAGAGCTGCTTAGTTCTACCTTCAGCCTGCCTACCTCCCGCCTTCTCAGATATGTTTGTGTGCGCATCTCAACTCCGTCACCTCCGTAAGGAGACGAAAGGGGCTTGAGAGTTAGAGATGCGCGCATAGATGCGTTATAAAGAGGCCAAAATAGTAACTTAGAGGGGTGTAAGGGCTGAATTGGAAAGGGAAGAATAGGAGGCCAAAACATTTAGTAATTCAATTACCAACCCT
The DNA here is from genome assembly GCA_000981365.1 of Subanguina moxae. Taxonomy (NCBI): domain Eukaryota; kingdom Metazoa; phylum Nematoda; class Chromadorea; order Rhabditida; family Anguinidae; genus Subanguina; species Subanguina moxae. The sequence continues at coordinate 31,532 of BBSZ01013335.1, forward strand.
TTTTCCAGCACTTTTGTCCTGCTAAATGTGCCTAACTACGCTTTTCGTCTGTACGAAGCGGTCTTTATAGTGGAACAAACACATTTGTGGCAGTTTCTCTTCTTCACCACCTATTTGCTCTACTATCTCCACCATGCAGTGCTTTTCTACATGTACATTTTCTGGAGGTTTGTATCTGTAAAAGAGGAAATATTCTTTTTTAATCTTTCCAATTTCTATTCAGTCCTCAAATGAAAAAGCAACTAATGCCCACAGCACTTAAACTACTAGAATGCTATTGCTTTAAAACCGTGCCGGAATTCGGCCACCACTCTCAGGTTTCACTTCAAGCGGTTAGAGGACAGCGATGACCATTTGCTCCGTTTTCTACTCTGCTAAATTATTTTTTAACAAAAGTTTTATAAACATTTATGTATATCTTGTTAATTGTTTAGTGTAAAATAAAAGAAACAATTGTCCTTTATTTTTCCTATCGACTCCTGGAGTGCCTGTCTATTAAAGACTGCCCATCTATTAGAGGATTTGCGGTATTTATATTGAGCGCCAAAATTTCTATTAGAGTACAAACAAAAAAAAAACTTTGAACCATAACAGTCGATTCGGAAAAGTACAATAGATCAACAACATTTTTTAATAGCTTGGTCGGGTCTCCCAGCTTAGCTGGGCTTTCTAACACACTGCCCCGCACAGGGGTCCCTACTTGAAATTTATTGACCTTTTTATCTGTTTCAGCTTGTGCCTTTACCCTTTGCCCGAAAAACACAAAGTGTGTTGTTAAGCAAGTGCAATGCATCCGAGCTCCATGTGATTGTGTAGCTGAATGTGTGGGCAAATAATTGTTCCCAAAATACTAATAAAAAATTCTAAAGAGTGGCATAAACAATATTTATGGACTAGAAATAAAGTTAACAATCAAAATTTGTCTAAAGTTGTTCTCAGTAGACGGGTGTCCACACATGACAGTGTTGCTGAGGAGCATAGGCACTGCCAACTGGGCAATTGAAAGCACTCCTGAAGGCTGGATAGTTCTGCACAGTGCCCAACACTCGATTGTAGG
>BBSZ01013336.1:0-15044 GCA_000981365.1 Subanguina moxae
TCTTAATTGCAAAAACCAAACGGCCAGAGCGTCTTCCATCTGATTGTGTTTGCCTGCCTTAAGACGCATTCACTTTCCTTGCCTAGCCAAATCCATAGCTCAGAGGACTGCTTTTTTATTTTTTATAAATCCCATAAAGAATTGCCATCAATAAACAAAACTACCTCGCCACTTTTGTTTTGTTGCTTTCGTCATCAGCAGGCTCGATAATAGCTTTCTTTTCAGCCAGAGAAATGGCGCGACGCTTTTTTGTACTTCTCATTGTCAACCTGCAACAAAAAATACTTTAAGAGGCATAGAAAACAAGGCAACACAAGACCGAAAGCACAAAAATAAGGACAACAATAGAATCAAACGAAAAAAAAATCAAGGTTCTACTGTAAGTGGAAATAAAAGCAGAAAAATTTTATGAGAACCAGGCGCTCACATCGCCTCTCAAATGAATCAACATTTTTGGTCATTAGTCAAAAAAAAACAATTTTTGTTCTTCACAAGAATGAGATGTTCTCAGCAATAACTCTAAAAAATCAGGCTATACAGCTGAACCTCGGTTATCCGGCACCCTGAGGCTGGTCCCCAGGGGTGCCCGATAGCCGAGGTTCAACTGTAAAAATTTTAACAAGTGTTCGTTATATCGAGGGTCCGTTATATCGGGAGTCTAGTTCCTTATGCTTTAGTCAAAACAACCCAAATCGTGCCCAGGGTTTCGTTATATCGAGGGTTCGTTATATCGGGGCGTCTGTTGTACAGTCAAACCTGGATAAGCCGACACCCCCTAATTCAAAATCGTGTTTTTGGCATTGTGTTTTTGACCTATGTTTTGCTGGTGTCTTCTGGGCATGTTATGTACCAAAACGTAGCCTAGAATCTAAGCTAAATTTTGGTATATAACATGCCCAGAAGACACCAGCAAAACATAGGTCAAAAACACAATGCCACAAACACATTTTTTTGAATTAGGGCTGCCAGTTTAACGAGGTTCGACTGTATCGAGGTTTGACTGTATTTTAAATTTGTTTCGCGTAATGTGTTTCATGAAAGTATAGGGGAGGCTTTTAAAAAGTCAAGGCCATTATTTTTTGATTCTAGGTGGAATAACTTTGGATCTTTTCTCCTTCCTATACTCCAGCGGCTGGACTGCTCCAGCCTTAATTAAATTACAGTTTTGCTTGGAGTAAACACATATAACTCATCTCTGTAAGATGAGATTGACCATCTTTGCATTCAAAATGGTCAGTGCCATTCAAAATAGTGTGAATTTTCTTCTCATTATGGAGAACAGCCATTTGGGTCTCAAAGATTTAGCAGTCATCTCCAGTAACCTCATTTTCATCATCGTGTCTTTACAAGCTTGTCAGCAAATCCAACTTGTTCTTGGTTCTCTTGTAGTCGCCTACTGATTCAAGCATGTTTAGAGAAAAATTCAGGTGCTTTTTCATTTGCTCTATTGTTAATTCATATAACATTTGGCATACGAATCCGGTCTCCATCTATAAGCTACAAAAAGCAAATAGAGAACTAGCCAGTTAAAGAACAAGTGGTTGAAGAATTTACCGGTTGAAGAACTTACTGATTGAAGAAGAATCACCGGTTGAGAACTAGCGGTTGAAGAACTTGGGTAGAGCCGTCCTTTCAGTCAATCTAGGCATTTTTGAGCCATACTCGTATGAGGAACTCCTGCATAGTTTGAAATTGTGCGAGTAGTTTATAAATCAGTGGAATTAGACACTATCAAGTGTTGTCTGTATGGTCTGTGGAATATTTTAGGTTGGTGGAATGACGGTTGCCTGAAAGTCTTCGACTAATTGTGCAATTTTCTTTATGTATCTTTATGCAGGAGTCGTGCAGCAGGACACCTTTTATTTGTTGAAAGCTGTGCGTTTTTTTGTCATTTAAATTTCATTTATCGCAACTCAGGTATTGTATATGCATTAGTCACGTTCTTTGTCAAGTGCCGCCTCCTATTCTTATGTCCAGTGCTCCTACATGTTCTTATCCCTGTCCACTACTCCCATGAAGGTCTAGGTCAATGACAAAAGATGTGAGCAGCCCATTTCATAAAGGACATATAGGTAGAGCCACGAACAACTGCAGGCCAACTACTTTTTTTGGGGTTGCGCTGTACTTAATTGCATAATGTCACATGCCAACTCTCTCTTTTCATACATGCATTCCATTTGTCTCTCCTTTTTTTATTGCCATATTCATCCTGCTTGGCTTGACCGTACCTCTTCTATTGCTCCTCATCCATTTTTTGTTTGGCGTCATTAGATCGTCATTTCTTCCATTACTCATCATTCTTATTCAAGGGATTTGGCATAGAAAAAAATAAGTGTATATATTGGATTGAGCAATAAGTTTCCAATATGACAGTTTGAGGGAAAGAATGTTGGCTCACTTATTGTGAAATTTTCTTTTTCTCGTGTACACCTCTGTCTCATTACCAGTTTTAGATCTGCTACCAAAATGAAAGGATTAATTATCAGTTTATTTTTCTTAAACCTATACCTGCAGGTCAGCTATGAGCACTACTTTAATTTGGAAGACTTTGAAGCTGACCAAATCGTACCTAAATCTCAGGTTTGTAAAACTGAATAAAATTTTTTTTCTGAACATCTTACCGTCTAACCTCTATCAATTCTTCTCCCTCTTTCGTCACCACGGTCGGTGGCCAACTATTTTTCATGGCTCAACCACCCGACAATTGGGTACCCTGAATCACAGCTACATTTTTGAGTATGGTGTCAGTACTCAATTGTCGGGTGGTTGAGCCTTAAAAAATGGTTGACCACCGACCGTGGTGACGAAAGAGGGGGAGGATTAATAGAGGTTATACAGTATGCTTATATGCTTAAATTTAGTTGATTCAAAGAGCCTCTCGCGCGATTTCAACACGAGCCCAGCAAGTGGAATCTAGAGAAGAATCTTTTCGCACTAAGTCAATTTCTTCAGAGCAGTCTTCTAATAATTTAGAAGGATCAGGAGAAGCTGTGCAAAGCCTACAACAACATGCCAAAAGAAATCTTCACCAGAGTTTAGCCTCTGGAGCAGAAGTCTCGTCTGAAGAGGAATCTTCTGGTGAGGTAAATACTTTTTCTTCGAGCGACAGGATGTATTACAACTTTTCAACACTTTCAAAGGGTCTTCACTATTGTAGAGCAAATTTTTAAAGTCTGTTTTTAAATGTCGACCCAGCTTGAGTTACCACTTTCTGATACATTACAGTCAACCCTCGTTAATCTGGCATCCTCGATGACTCGGCAGCCCGAGAAAGGTCGTGAGAAGCGGTTTTATCGAGAAATGGACCTCGATAATTCGGCACTCAAAGCCTGCTCCCTTGAACTGCCGGTTTATTGGGGGTTGACTTTATTTCATATGAAAAAATAAAATTGTTGCTTAATCCTCTTTAGGTTTGGATATGACTTTAACAAAAATATGGACAGAAAGGCCGGCCATTTTGTCCTCTTTTTGTGCTGTGTAAAACCATTTTACTAGAATGTACAGCATTCGTACTACTTTTGTACTATGGGGTCAAGCAAAAATTTGACGCTACTAGGATATACCCCCCCCCCCAAATCAAGTTTTTTAAAAGTGCTTAAAAACCATTTTAAGTAATAATTTCGATACAACGAGGTCAAAGTAGTAACTTAGAGGGGAATCAAGGCTGATGTATATCGCAGTAAAATATTTTTTGTATTTTTAAAATAATATACCGTATAACCTCTGTTAATCCTTTTGGTTATCAATTTTTTTACGGCTCAACCACCGAAAATTGGGTACTGACACCATACTCAAAAATATAGCCCTGAATCACAGCTACATTTTTGAGAAACAAATCATCAGAAGCAGGATGAAAGACAAAATGAAAATTTGAAATTTTCAAAATCAGAGTTTGTTTTTGACTCTCATTCTGCATTTCATTCTGCTTCTGATTATTGGAAACACTGGTCATGACATTTAAAAGTGCTTGAAATTTTTATCACGTTTTGTATATTTTACAAAACTCTTTACTTTAGGAGCCAAACCACCGAGTCAAGAGAGCTGAGCACAATTACAGCGCATTGCATGCGGAAATAGACCAGCAGGGATCTGGAGAGCAACCGGAAAGCCTGTCTAGCGCAGTTAATCAAGCTCATAGCTCTAAACAAAAACATGCGTCGGTTGAAACATCTGTTATAAATGAAGGTTCAGGACAGCAGGAACCGGAATAAACCAATGACCTACTTAACCACTCTATACATAATTGCGTTGAAAAAATTGCTCATTTGTTTTGTTACTTTTTTATCCTGTGTTAAAAGCATTGCTAAGATTTAATCGCAATAAGTCCAACAAATCTATGACCCTTCAAGCCACCTAACCTCTAATCTTTTACGAACTTCATAGCAACTTTGCTAGCTCCACAGCAGCTTTATACCGTAACAGATAACAATAACAAAAGATAAAATGTTCAATTTAAGGATGTGATTTTTTTATCCTACTCTTCGTCATCGTCATCGTCTTCTTCGTTCTTCATTCTGTCATGGATCAGAGAGTTATTTCTGCTCAAGAGAATGGAATTCAGTTCCACCTTGCAATAAATCTAAACAAAATTGCTGAGAGCTGTGCAAAAATCTCAAATAATTTAAACCTTTTTCAAAACTTTTCGTGTGTTCAGATCGTGAAGCACAAGAAATCGATCAATACCACAAGACGCAAATATAGGTTCTGTAGGATGCGCATCAATTGATCGAATAGCACCGGCAAAACCCTTATACTTGGAAGCCAAGCTTACTGAACGAGGAAGTTTAATGCGTATGAATATTAGAACCAAAAACAGTTCACTAACTCTTTGTTCGCAAATCAAAGAGACCCAATTCACCTAAAGATAGTTCATGTTACGTGATTAACAAATTTAAGGATTAGTGGACACACCCCGGTTATTTCCGGCCAAAACAAAACCTTCCCGGCAACATGTTGATAATGCTTGAATAGGTTCATCGAGCCACTCAAATTCTTTTACTGGCTTTCTCTGAACCCTAGGATCGTAGACTCGTATCTAAAGTCAGTCACAATAAAGGATGTTAGAATACAACAGCTAACCTGATGTTTGCCAGTAGTTGTGACTATGTGTCTCCCATCGTTCAAAAATCGTGCATTAGTCACCCATACCGGAACTCTCAACTCAAGACTATCTTGTTTAACCTAACACCATTATTAACTTTACGAAAAACCAAGTAATTTAATTTCATACGTTCTTAGCAGTAAAAGTAAGCTTCTCAGTTTCGAGATCCCAGAGCTTCAAAGGATTTTCACGACCGCCAGTAGCCACAATAGCTTTTGTGGGAGCGATTCTCATGGTTAGCAGGTTACCTCCAGCATTCATCGAATCAGAGGAAATAAGCTCGCCAAAAGAATTCCATACCCTTAGCTCGCCAGATTCGACAGCGGTCACAATATTTGTGCTAAGTAAACCGTGTTAGGTTAAAAAGAAAAAAAAAGAAAATTACTTTTGAGTAACTTGAAGCCCCTTAACAATCCCAGAACCACCTAACACATCAAAAAGCTTGGCATAAGTTCCTGTGAGAGCATTATACAGCTTTAGTTGACGATTAACTTGGCAGACAAGAACTTCTGTCTAAAACAGCTTCGAAATCTTGTCTATGCTAGATCATAAACCCTGAGTACTTGATTTTGATCTGAAAAGCACATCATCGAGATTCCATCTTCCTTAGGAGAGAGCTGGGTGGCATCAGACAAAACATTTGCCACTGTAGAAGAAGTTAAGTTGATCGCTAAAACATTTTCTCAATGAGTGAAAACAAGTAATACACAAATGACAAACTTTTAAGCATTCCCGAAGATGCACCCACAAAGCAATCGATTCCCGTGCTAAGTTCTGGCTCCAATACCACAACTCTAAAGCGATAAATTTTAGTGACCCAAAGAGGTATTAGATTTGAGAATTACTTTTTTGAGTCAACCAATGCCTGGGCATTCAGTGTCTCTTCACACCTTGTAAAGCTAATTTCCTCTTTTGTAAGCCCACGCGCATCCTAAGAACTGTTACAAAAATGTTGAAATTTCAATAAAGATAATACCGATCTGAGCAGTCTCTCAACATTGGATAGCTTTACGTTTGGTTTTCCGCTGATGTCATCCGCCAAAAGCTGATCGATACTTACCTTATTGCGTCTTTTTTGAGGCATCTGTAAAATCTATAAAAGCCTCCGCCGTACTTCGGCGTCAGAACAGGAGACATTCTTAGTTATGAAACATTTTTGTTCCATAAAACAAAGAAGTGTTTCACAAAATAATCCTCAGAAAGATTTCCGCAAGGCATGTTTTGCGAAACAAAAGTCTCGAAAAAAAGCCAAAATCGGCCGGCCGAGCAGAAAACCTTCGTTTTCTTTTTTTGCGAAACACTGCATGTTTAACCGAAGTACAACAGAGGCTAAAGAATAACATGATGCCACTATCAAAAATACAATTGTTTCATGAGTCACATCGATTACTCCGCGAGGACACAGGGAAGTTCATATAACTTTATTTACAATGGGGTTTTCTTAGTTTGGCCACAATCAACAAATTTTCAGGAGATATCCGCACTGGCACATACTTGTACATTTTAACTTCAAATCCGCAACTCTCCAGGTACTGGGCTCTTCCATACTCCAGCAAGACTTTTGCTTTCAGTCCAAGCTCTTCCTTGTATTTGCTTGACCTGCATTAAAACTTAATAGCCTTCATATGCTGTAAATATAATCACCATAAGTCAATAACTCCACTGCAACTCATAGGACCGGCCAATGGCTCAATAGAAGTGTGTGAAAACTTGCAAGTAGCCCACGTCGAGATATGTTTCAGTGCTGCAAAATCACTGGAAGAACAGATTCGAAGAGATTCTAAGTAATTACGGCCAACATACTAAAATTTCAACAACAATGAATATAAAGCCGAATAGAAAAGCAACTTCAGCATGCTCAGTTCTGTGATGACAACATGGCGCAAGACAAAACCCTTTAATATTAAGTCCTTTTTGTTGGGCATTCAGCAGACAGCGAATGCCATAGTCGGTCGCACTTCCACAGAAATGTTTGCAAACGGCAGTGACTGACTCACAACCCTAAAATGTTCCTAAGACAAAATACAAACAAATAATAACTACCTTAACCACATCAACTTCGCTCAAATCGAGATGTTCAATACTACACCTTATTCTTTTGAACTTTAAACTTTCGTCCTCCTAAAATTCTAGGCTATACATTTTTGATATGAAGCATAAGTTTGAGACGTACTTTGAGTGCTTTTCTGTCATATTTGTTCCTTGAGCCAACCTTGTCAATGAGAACAAACATACAACTCGGAGCAATCTTTGACATCCAATACGTCAACTGTGCCTTACCACTTCCAAGTTCCACCAAGCAAGCGTCAGAAGAGTTTATCAACAGATTATTGTCTAGAAGATGACCTAAAAGATAAAAAATATATAACCTAAAAAGTTTCAAGTAGCTGACCAATGATTGAAGACTGCTGAATGATATGTTTTTTCTTTAGCTCTCCCAATGCTGATGCGTTTTCTTTAAGATGATATTCGACTGTTTCCGCGCTCAATTGTCTCTCCTGAATTTGGCTTACAACCACTAAATAGGTATCTTCAATAATTTTGGCCACTCGTGAAAGAGCGTTAGATGATGGAGAGAGAAATTCTTTCTGTAGATCAGGCTGAGCAACATTCACATTCTCAACGATGAAATTGTCAACAGGCAGTCGAGAATTACACTTGCTAGCTAAGTGTTCTTTGAGATTAGCTTTGTTCACCGTATGCTTAGAATCATTTGGACAGAGTATACGCTCCTAAATAACAGAAAAAACTTAATTTTGAATTGGTCACACATACACACACACACCGCAAATCTTCTATTAAGCGGGCATGACCGATTATTTTTCAATATAGCAGAGCCAAAAAGGTCAACGAAAAATTCACATTTTTTTTATCAACAGTTTATTCGAAACGATCATTGTTTTTTTTTTTATTTGAACGTCTGAAAAATAATATCATATCATACGAGCTAGGCTGAATGACTCGAAAAAGCGAGGAAGAAACTAATTTTAAAAGCATCACTAAAAATGAACATTGCTGTTTCACGATTGAATTTTTTTGTTTTTAACAAAACGATAAAACAAAGACCTTTTTAACTTATTTAAGGAGATGCTCACTTATTGGAAATTAACTGCTTATTGGAGCGTGCCCGTCTAATATAATATTTACAATCAATACTTTAGTCAAGAAAAAACCTCTGAGTTATCGGAATCAAAAATTGCATGCTCACCACAAAAAATTTTGCCTGGCTTCGTAAGCATCCTGCACGTCCTTTTTTTCTTTGGCAGAACGTAAGAGCATCTGGGTATATTCATCGAGAAACTGAAATCAAAAAGCTAAAATTTGGGTAAAATTGCTTTAATCAAAAATGAAGTTTGAAAAGTCAGATTGCCACTTTTGGCAGTGTGAAAGCAAGCAAAAGTTTGAAACTTACTTTCGTTATTTAAGAAAGCGATTTTAAAAAATGTGATTTGAGATTTTGCTACAATTTTGCCTGAAACTCAGTGTTTTCATATTTGAATTTAATGTTGTAGTGTCTGTTTAGCGCCGCGTTTTCAAAAATGATCGATCAAATTGCTGAAACTATCCAGACGACTGGTTTCATGGACAGTTTATGGACGTCCTTTGTGAAGGATTAGTTAACAAATGACCAATAAAATCGGCGTAGGGACATTTTATTTTTGGTTGAACGTCTTAAAAGAGAACGCCAAATCTTATTCATTTCGTATTTCCTCCGAAAAGGCCTTCGCACTAATAAGGCCCCTTAACAAGCAAATTTGGTCAGAAGGAGGACTTTTGTACAAAAATTTCAACGACTTTTTGTTCATCCTTCCATCATATCTTATGCAGGGTAAAATGGAAGTTTAACAAGTTTTACCATATGACGCTTAGATATTGGGATACGACCATTTTTACAAAGTGTTCGGCGGCTAAACTGACATGTCGGCATTAATGTAAAAGATGATAAAGCTACTAAAACTTTAATTAGCCAACCGTTTTTACAACCTGTTTTTAGATAAAGGGGCTAGTGCGCTGTAAAACCAAGGGATGTTGCAAGATCATATTAATCAGGACAAGGTAATAGTCTCTCCCTTTGCTTATCAATCTAATTTGTCTTTAAGATTTTGGACTATTTTGATGGAAAACGAAGTGAGTTTGTTGCAGTTTACTTTTAGTGCTATTTCTGGTTTTTTTAGTGTGGATGACTTTGCTTAAAATGACGAAATTAGATCGAGAAGGCTTGCAGGACCCAGAGCTCTACAACCCTAAAATCGTTTTGTGCATCCTTCTTCATACAGTCAGACCAGGAACTGAAGTAATTTATTGTTCAAATACGGTTTTATGCATCTCAAAGGTTTCAGCTCAGCTGTCGGAAATTTATTACATCAAATGCTCTTTCGTTTTGTTTCGCAGCCACAAGTTTCCACTCTGAGGAATTGCGATCATTTGCTTTTGCTGTGTTGGCAAGGTTTTATCAAAAGCTGAAGGGTCTCTCTGATGAAGTATTTGCGGAAGCTCCACTCTATTTGTTCGTTTTGCGCTTATTCAAGAACAGTATTAAGGAGTGCAACCAAAGAGTCTGCCATGGCTAGTTGTCTAATTTTTATAGGAGATTTAAAAACCTTTGCTTCAGTTGTTTCACATTTCTTCGCGCGCGTCTGCAAACTAATTATGGTTCCAGAAGATCCTGTTTACGCTCCCTTGATGGCCTTCTTTGGACTAAAACCAACTATTCAAATGCGAACAGTACCAGAGTTTTTAAAACTTTTCTTCAGCAGGTAAGCCAGTGCGACACAATTAGACGGTATAGACTCTATATATTAAAAGTTCACTTTCAGTTCAACAGAGCACTTCAGAAATGAGCGACAGTGGATTTTGCGACTATGCAGTGAGGCCATGCTTGAGCCGCAGGATTATCAAATACTCTGTTCCTCGTAAGTGTTTTCACAAATTTCTCTGTCACCTACGCAAGTCTAAAGACTTTAGGTATGTCGTTGAATCTTCCCTGGCTTTCTTTATCAGTCCGATCGCAGACTTATGGTCAAAGAAATTGGTGCTTAGTCTCCTAAAAAACTGCGTAGAACACCAGTCAGTTGCAAAAGAGCTGTTTTATCAGTTAAATCTTTTAGCTTGGATAGTTCAGGCGATAGAGGTTTGGCGAGCATTTAATGTAAAATTTATTTTGATTTACTTTGGTTTAGTACCCACGTACTACTGACCTGGAAGAGCTGGAACTTCTGCAAGTCTTTGTTAAGACGGTTGAACATATAAGAAACGTCTACGGAGAAACAATTGCTACTGACACTGAAGATATGCCCAAAAAAAGGAAACTTCCTGGAGACTCGCAGAAAGAAAATTCCTTAGCAATTATGATTGTGAAAACAAGCGCCCGAAGGGTAATTTTTATTTCGCGTGAGTTCTCAAATAAATGACATAACTCTATTTTGAAGATACTCGATCGTGTTAGCAAGTGGCAAGAAAGCCAGGATAAGAAAAGGTGGGCCAAGGAAATCAAGCAACTCATAAGAGATGATTGGGGCGAAAAATCAATGTTAAAAGAACAATAGTCTATAAAAGTTTAGTTGTTTCCGGGTACGGTTGATGATGAAATAAATATTCTGCCAATATTTTAGGATATTCTATAAACTTTTAAGGTTAACAGATGTCTGCATACTAAAAAGGGATCCTGTCGGCTGTGGGTGTGTCTTTCAGGTTTCTTCTTTTACGCTTGTGTCTACTAATCATTGATGATGGTTTGTCTACTAGCGATTGGATAATTACGATTATTTGGGCCTTGGTATTAACGGTTACGCATTTAAGAAAGCATCTAAAAGAATTATAAATACGAATTTTTACGATTATTCTCAAAAATGAGTTACGATTAACCATACTGATTATACAATTGTTTTTGCCCATTAAATCCCACTAACAAAGAAAAGTCACGGCTCCATTCTAAACAAGTTATACGGTTAAAGTATCTAATTAGATAGATGTTAGATCTAACAGTCGCACAAATATTATTTTTCAATTACCTATCCTCATGGGCCGATATTCATAAAGCCGCGAATAATATCGGTAGCTGCGGAAATTTTCCGCCGATATTTTTTATTATAAATACAAATTTTTGTCGCTACTCGATACATATACCAAAAAACAAAAAGACTATTTTAAAAGGTTTGAGGGCTATATTGGGAGTGAAGGCAAAGAATAGAGCTACCTTGTAAAAGGGCTACTAAAATGGACAACCCTCTTGTTTGATTTCTTCGATTTCCTTGAGCTTGACGACGTATTCATCACGAGTTTTGGTAGAAACTAAGAAGTCCTTCGTGCTGCCATTCGACATCGTGAATCATAAATTTAGATGTTTATTTGTTTTTTGTGTAGCCTGTTGTGTATAACCAAACAAATTGCAGATGATTTTTTCTTTTTAAAACTAATAGCAGAGTTCTTAACTCTCTATATGATTTAACAGCAGGGACATGGAGTTGGTGGTAACTATACAAATGAAGACATTGTGTGGAAATTTTGCTATCTAGTAATGTAAACTTGGGGAACCTAAATGGGGCTGAACAAAGAAAACACGGCTGTTTTTGCATTGCACTAGCTGGCTTTATACAACTGTGAATGAAAAAAACACAACCCATAGGACCAGAATTTGGAGAGAGAAACTATACAACTCAACGCAACACAATATACAATAAGTGGGCAAGTGAAAAAGCCAGATAATTTTCCAGCTGCTTCAGCCTCCAACTTATCGTCGAGTTCCATCCTCAAAGAAGACTCCACCATCGATGGCACAGTACTTGGGGCAGATACCCTTCTCTCCTGCAGTGCCTGCACCTCCTGGAGGACCTGGGGGACCTGGCTGGCCGTCTGAGCCGGCCACTCCGTCTGGACCAGGCTCTCCCTTGGGTCCAGCTGGACCAGGTGGGCCATCATTTCCGGGTGCTCCTGGTGGGCCGGGTGGTCCTGGGGGTCCTGAAAAGGTAACAATGTAGAAATAAGGTATGCTCTGATGGCTGAGCTGGTGAAAACACCTTTTAGAATGTTTCAATATTTTAGGCTATTTACCTTGATCTCCAGCTTCTCCTGGCTCTCCTGGGGTGAGTGGCTCGCTCTGGGCAGGAATTCCTGGCTCTCCGGGTGGTCCAAGTGGGCCAGCCTCTCCTGGTGGTCCGGGTGGTCCTCTTGGGCCAGGAGATCCTGGAGCAGCGTCAGTTCCTGGTCGACCGGGAATACCAGCCTCTCCCGGGTCTCCTGGAGATCCTGGTGGTCCAGGAGGTCCGGGAGGTCCTTGTGGGCAAGGTTTGCATGGTGGAGGAGTGGTGGGCTCACAAGGAGCTGTTGGCGGTTTTCCTGGAGCTCCTGGACTTCCTGGAGCACCTGGTTTGCCTGGTTTTCCTGGCTTTCCTGGAGCTCCCTGAGGTCCAGGCTGGCCAGGCAGACAACAACCGTCACAAGATGGAGCTGGATTCACCACAGCTCCATAACCAGACTGACGGGCAGTTCTGTTCGAGGCTGCTCCTTCTGGGACACTCTTCATGTGGTTGACTTCGACGAAGATGTCTTTGGCAGAGCCCTACAAATGTAAGAATATGTTCCTCTTGTTTTCCTATTTAGTCAACCTTGCAGAAGCTGATCTCGTGATGCATTTGGCGGCGCACATGGTTGACATAGTTGTAGACCATGGGCAGAGTGACCACCACCGAAAGCACAGCCACCACACTGAAGGTGACTGCCGAGTAGGCCACAAACTTGTAGGCTTTGATTCGCCCGTCCGATTCCTGCATTTTGTTTCAAGCTCCACTGACTCTGGTCGGTTCAGTGGCCCTGCAAAAATGTTCTTAAATCCAAATTAAACACATCTACAGTCATACAATAACACAGTTAAACGATAATTCAAAATTGCAGACAACAGAATTGATGTCAGCACCAATTCACAGTAGCAAATATATATATGAATGTTTTTTCTAAGATGAACCAGTTAACCCTAATCAAAGCAAAACCACGAATGGGATGCTGACTACAGCCCACAACCCAATATAAATACTATCAGTCAAAGAGCTCTTACCAAAAAACGGCTCTTTAGTGGGTGGAGACATTCCCTCCACCTATCTGCCTTAGCCAATCAACCTAATCCTGCATATCATCAACAATAACCGGATAATCAGGCTTTTCTCTCCACACCATAAAGCGCCCACAAAAAGGCACACTTTGACGAGACTGCCTACTAAGCAAAGGCGACAGCCCGAAGATGGATGAGGCAGGCACCCACTTTTTGTAGGATATCTTATCCGATCTCTTGGAGTGATGCTTTCCTCCCACGAATTATCACCACCTATCCCCTGTAAAATTCTTAAGGGAAGACAGCGAGCAAAGGCAAAAAGACTTGCACTACTTCCTTTTGCTGCGAACTGGTCATTTGGTGCTGGGAGGCAGTAAAACTAGACCTAAAGAATTTTTCGTTGAAAACAAAGAGAATTTTTGTGGTTTGGAAATCACAAAGCCTTTTTCGAACCCATTGTTGGTTGGTCAGAGAGAGAGAGAGAGAGAAAAGGCAGATCTGCTGCTGCTTCTAAGTGTCCGCTTGCTGAGAGAATGCCTCCGGCTAGGTTTCGCCCGACCACAACGCTGTCTGTTTTGTTCTTTCGTCTTTTTTCTTCTTTATCACAATAATTTTTATTTCGCTTCAATTTTTTATTGTTGCTCAGAGGCACTGTTGTGCATTTTACATGTGCAGTGAACATAGCCGTTTTTCTAGTTGCTTCTAGCGCTGTGAAAAAAGAAATGAGAAGAGCAAAATGCATGGAAATAGACAGAAGCAAAAGTATATGCGAGTCCTAAGTAAGCACAATTGGTTATTTGCGCTCCCCATGGAAAAGTTTTATCATCTTCTTACAAAACTCAAGTCAGAACACAATACTCAACTGGTACTAAAACTCAGAAATACATAAGAATTGTTCGACCTTGTCTGTACTACTTTTTGCTACTAACATGAAAGTTGCTTCGTCTTTTTTGTGCTTTGCTCGCATTTCTGTAATTTCACTTGCATTCTGTAACAACCAGTGTTTCCTAAATGGAATTTCATTTAAAATGGCTTACAGTCGACGCTCGATTTAACGGACTTCAAGGAACCGGGCTCAGTCGTCCGTTGAATCGAGCGTCCGTTAAATCGAGCGTCATTCTTAGTGAATTTCATTGAAAACCAACCAAACCGAATTGGATTGTCCGTTAAATTGAGCTGTCCGTTAAATCGCGCATCCGTTAAATCGAGCGTCGACTGTAAATGAAATGACTCCAGAATGAAATGAAATGGCTAAAATGACATGAAACTTATAATTAAATGAAATCTGAGAATGAAATGACGCCAGAATGAAATGAAATGGCTAAAATGACATGAAACTTATAATTAAATGAAATCTGAGAATGAAATGACGCCAGAATGAAATGAAATGGCTAAAATGACATGAAACTTATAATTAAATGAAATCTGAGAATGAAATGACGCCAGAATGAAATGAAATGGCTAAAATGACATGAAACTTATAATTAAATGAAATCTGAGAATGAAATGACGCCAGAATGAAATGAAATGGCTAAAATGACATGAAACTTATAATTAAATGAAATCTGAGAATGAAATGACGCCAGAATGAAATGAAATGGCTAAAATGACATGAAACTTATAATTAAATGAAATCTGAGAATGAAATGACGCCAGAATGAAATGAAATGGCTAAAATGACATGAAACTTATAATCAAATGAAATCTGAGAATGAAATGGCGCAAAGTGAAATGACTTCAAAATGAAATGTCATTTCATTTTTCATTTTACTTTAGCTATTTCATTTAAGCTAAAATTAAATTTCATTTTAGCTAAAGTGAAATGAAATTTCATTTACCGTAAAACCTCTTTTAATACCTCCGGGGGACCCTCTCCGGGAGGGGGGGTTTTATTAGAGG